>JAOUQX010000008.1:7900892-7916157 GCA_028566295.1 Liobagrus marginatus | reverse complement strand
CAACCGACTGCTTTTTCTAATACCTCTGCGCCCCAGGAACAGCCGTGCTGGTCTGAGACAGACACACACACACACACCCCAATCAGCACTGCAGCGTTACATGGAGAAACATCCCACCCCAAGCGTTCAACTCCCCTTCTGGTGATCTACCGTATCCAACTAATTAACTCATCCGCCCGCCTAGGGTAAAAAACAAAATTGTGTAAATAGGTTTCAATCAAAAGCATTATTGGTCATATTAGATGCTCGGGTGCTTGGCTGAGATGAGTTCTTGCGGCAATAAACCTCCAACACTTCAGAGAGCTCATTTTTCTGCATTGCATTGCAAGTGTTGAAGGCAAATACCATCTCCAAATCATATTTCCTCCAACTGTGTGCCAGGACACAGACACCGACAATGTAAAATTCACTGGAGAAATGACAGTTGCCAGTATCTGTGTTTGCATCTGATTTTAGATCCAAATATTCAGATCTGACTTGGACTGATGCTGAAGTTCATCCAGCTATATAGGTTGGTCATGCTAGTGTGAAGAAAATTCAGACGTACACTTCAGCCAGGTTGATATTGTCACCTGACCTACGACTTCACAGCAGCGTGAGAATTTAAAGTTGGATATTGTTTACTTGGATGATGTCAAACAAGTGTAACTTAACCACGAGGAACAACGACGTGTGCTTATAGCTACTTTCCGCCATTTTCAAAATATGATGAGTCGACTCTCCCGTGGGCTCATGGGATAGAAAAATGCAGACCGAATTAGGAGGTAGTAGGTGATCAGGGTATTTTGTTACCCGCATGCAGTATATAGTAGGGAAGTTTGCGATTCCAGACGCAGCCTTTGTCCTGCTTGCTTGCAAACAAACCGAAACAAAAAACCTCCATTTGGAACAACTTTTGCGTTGTTCCCAGGGCTGAGGCACAGATGACAATCCTTCTTTAACCCGTTAAAACCTATTGCAGTATTTTGCTACCAATTTGGCTTCAGTGTCTAGTGAGTTTTAAACCATGACACGCAACCGATCCCTCCTGCACTCCGGTTGGTATTAAAGCGTTAAAAAGATCACAAAGATCACCTGTGTTTCCACCCAATCAGTTCAACAGTCATATAATGTATCCGCATGTGGTGCCGTCCCTAATATCTCTTCATCTCTTCAGTTAGCGATTGGCTGCAGTCATTTAGCCAAAAGCTATCATGAGAAAACAGGGTCCAGATATATCGAATGATGCTTGTGACTTTGAAGCTGGAGGAGGAGGATGTGAACAATCTGCATTATTAAAACTCCCTGAGCAGGTACCTTGTCTCTGATCTACAGAAATGTGATTAGAAGGGACCAGTGCCAGGCTGCCTAATAACTTCCATCAACTACATTAGCTGCTCAGATACGAGCGAGTTAGAGAGAGAGGCAGAGACAGACTCGCGGCTGGCTGGCTGCCTTGCAAGCTTGATTCAGCTAGATTCCACACAAAGCGGTAGGCTGTAAATATGCTATCCTGTCAAAGAACACAGCAGGTGCACCTACTCCTTACCGTTAATCATTCAGCTGGCTCGCAACATGCCTCCTCTTCCGTTTGGTTGGGCGTGACAGCACACCCTTACGCCATACATTACAGCGCCAGTGTCCGCTGCTTCATGTGTTCCGGTGCGCGCAGTGTTCCTTTCCGCTTTGCATCAAATCGGTTGCGCAGCAGGTCAGAGAATGAAGCTCGACTGATGGGACACTTTTCACACACTGCAGACTCACAGAGTTGTTTCCGGTCTGTCGTCAGGAACAAAGATAGCCTCTGCTAATAGATCGAGTAAATAAAGCAGAAATCGAACTGAGATAAGGCTTTGAAGCTGCTTAGAGGTTAAGGGCTAGCAAATTAGCTTAGCACAGAAGCAACATCACTGCTGATAAGGGTTAAGCTCACATTACTGAAGTCGCCACTCAATCGGGTCTACGGCAATATCGTTGGGATAGGGCAATATCGCAACCCAACGTTCCTCGACTCTGTAAGAACACAGCAAAGGAGTAATTAACCTGCTATTTTGAATAGTGTAATAAGAGGTTGGTATAGGGCTGGCCGATTAAACAATAACGATAATTAGTGTGATATAATCATCCTTGACAAAACGATAATAACAGTTGGATAAATGCCCTATAAATTAATTAACATTAATATAATGTTTGGCGCTACGCGTAACGCTACGCAGACAACTTTAAGTTTGAATTTGCAGTCAGAGCCGTGTAACAGGTGTTGGATCATATTTCGCTTATTAATTTCAGGAAGACGCTAGGATAAAATGAAGTTATTCCATTTAGTTATAACGTGTATTTAACGGGTATTTCACATGTATTTAATGTGTATTTAAGTTATGGATCCAGCTCTAAAGCAGAGTTCAGAGTTTTAGTTTAGCGCATACGTCACATGCTAAGTTATTTTATAAAAACGCAGAAATAACTGCTGACATCGCGAGATAGCGTTACGATCACACCGATACGACAGATCTTTCTTAAATTTATTTTCATTCCATACTTCTGTTTGGGTGTGTGTGTGTGTGTATATGGGCCATCATGTTGAGGTTGCCAGATTGATGTGAAAGCCTCACCGTGTGATTTGTTGATTATCACACTTGGAAACATGCCTCATATACAATACAATTTGCGCTTGTGTTTTAGTTTAATTACTACACATAGTAAAGATAGAATTAATATTATTTCAAGTTGATTCTCTTCTATACAGTGCAGATCAGCATGAGCATGACCTGTGATGCCAGATTGATGTGAAAGCTTCATCGTGTGATTTGTTGATTATCACAGGTTTACAACAAGTTTTATTTAGACGTAGTTAGTGCTAGATATTTATATATAGTATTCTAGAATAATAGCTGAAATATAAATAGCATTGTGAAAATATTTACAAAACACAGTTCTGTCTTACAATTGTTTATTTATCCAAATACATACATACGTTGTTTACAGATATACTGCAATTGATACTACAAAGGCTACAAATTGGGCTTGACCCCGATAATTGCTGCTTGCAGCTATATTATCAATATTGATTTTATTAGTAATTGTTCAGTTGTTTGGCGAGTGTTTGTGTTCATGCCATGTGCTGACCAAGACTCGTTTAAAATCACACAGCTGTCTGCTTTCTCCAACTTTAACTCAGGAGCAAAGATCTGCCTTTACAAGTGAAAAAATAAAGATTTGACATTTATCGCGATCATTATTGATATCGACTGATATGGGAAATTTTATTGTGATCATTTTTTGGCCATATTTTCCAGCCCAAGTTTGGTCGAAGTATTAATCAGGCTTACGTCTGAGTAGTCAGTCATGCTTATCGAAAGGAAAAGAAAATAAGAAAAAAATAGTTAGGAAGTGTCATCAATATTGCCACAGAAACCGAACTAAAAGCATTCTGTATTCTGGGTAAATTCGACTGTAACGTGGACAACGATGTATATTCCATTCCATGCCCTCACTGGCTTTCCTGGAGCGCAACCCTGATTCAGCATCTCTGACATCATAAATAATTACATCTCTGTCTCTAGCCCTGCCCTGGGTAATAGCTAACCGCTAGGGTATAGGCTTTCTATGTGTCACTGCTTGTGTGTAATGGATAGAAAGGCTGACCTGCTGAGGGTATACAGTTTGGAGAAAAGAGGCTGGCCCTAATCCTTGTTAATCTGCTGTGAATAGAATCGGCAAGTGCCGGAACGCTATCGGAGAAATAGGAAGTGCTCATATTGGTGCCCGGCGGTGTCAGGTCAACGTGTGACTGTTTAATCGCCACACAGAGGATGCATGCGTACCGCAAGAGGATGTCGACTGAAATAACCTTTCATCAACATTCTGAAGAAGGTCAAACTTCCACCTCTAATCCTCATCAACGTAATGGAACGAGAATCTTAAAATCATCACCGTTACAATGGCAGTTTACATGCATGCTGGTCCAAACTCTGTAGTATTATAAGTTTACAGAGGTGATACATTTTTACAGATAAACTGAAATCCATGCAAAAAGGCAGCCAGATCCGAGGTGGGTTGTGGTGTTGATCTGAGGAGCTGGGGTAACAGATTGCAGCATACTCTGAGACAGACGCCTTTCAACACATGGAAATCTTACACCCATCTACATCTCGCTGAGAGCCAGATTTGTGTTTGAAGATGCAGCTCTTTGAGTTTGTGGCTCTTCAAAGCGATCATAAGGACACATTTAGATCATACTGTTGAGGGGGGGAAAAAAGAAACCAATTTCACAGACAATAAAAATAGTTCCTTTACAACAACATCTGTATATTTGTCGTTTTAACAGTCTGAACGTATGCAAAAAGAAACTTTATGGGTCACATTTTACTCTGTAATTCTGTTGTTGCAGGACCTAAAGCCTGGCCTGGATGTTGATGCAAACCTAACACTCTTCGACAAACGTCCCAGTGAGCACTGCGTCCTGATGGAGTGACGATCTCTCCAGAGTTCTTAGGGATTGTGGAAACACTAAAGGAAATAAGAGAGGCCAACTCCAAAAGGAATGTTCGCGGCTGGCCAGGACCGCACAGAGTCTCGCCAAACCTTGGCCTGACAAGCGCTCCTTTCTGAATCTTTTTCTGAAGAGTTTCACACACATGGTGCAGACACAACAATACTAGCGCTCTCAAAACTATGTTATAGAAAACACAAATGTGCCCTCAGCAGGAAGTGTAAGTCCAGACATTCAAAACCATTTAAAAAGCATCCTTCCACTGTCCGGGGGGAAGACTCAACAAGAAGATTGCTTCAGAAGAAAAACATTTGCACAGGAGTGAAACCTGTGGTGCTTTGACTGCAGAAGGCCCTGTGTGGGGAAAATGGTGGAAATCGTAATCAAGAGGTTCTGACAAAGAACGCAATCGGACACCTGCTGAGTTTTAACAGCAGCTGTCTTTTGCTTGGAATTATTAGCATCCGCTTTCCTTTGTTGCGGCAGTTGAAGTCGAGGCGGCGTTCTGAATGACAATTTCCTGAAACGAATGTGTTCCTTGGCTCTCTGACTGTGTTTTTGGCTGCAATAATCCTCCAGAGTGGCCTGTTTACCGATTTATTTTTGAACGAGGTGCACTACAGCTGCATAGATGACTCACTGACAATTTGTGCTCTTTTTATTTGTTTCTTTTTTTTTTAAACACACAGCAAACAAATCAAAATATGTTCTGGGGGGAAAGAGCGGCAGAGGCACTTTTTTCCTCCAGATGAGAGAGAAAAATGAATCAACACGATTCTTGCCCCCATGTGGAACAAAGAAGAACTACAAGGTTCAGGATCAAAACTTCAACCTATAGGCACACGTATGGTCACAATAAGCTTTATGGAATGAGACGAGCCTCAGCTCTCCTACGTAATTACACGTGTTTTACGCAGTTGATGTTTACATAACGGCTCACACGAGGAGGAGGAGACGAATTAATAATGCAAACAAGACTGAGTTCAGTGGATTATATGGACGGTATGATGAGTTTCAGTCAGTGTGCGCGCGTGTCATATCTCTGACTGCACGAATAGTGTAAGTTTAAGGTCGGAAATGCGTCAAGTGCGCCAAACACTCAGACTGGAGTGTTCACCAAGACTTCATCGCTGTGTATGACTGTAACTGGACGGCGCATGACGGTGTAGATTATTGGTAGCTACTTAAATTGTACCATTAACGCTAAACGAAAGCGATAAGTAGAGCGGCTAATAACAGAGGCGCGATCTGTGCCAATCCGCCCACATGCGTAAAATGCGCTACATGCGTAAAAGGCAACATTTTGGCACGGCGCATTTGGCACAACTTTCACAGAACATGAAAGGACGAAATGATTCGAATACGGGCCAACGAAGCACGTTGCGTATACCGTTTTGACACAAATCAGCTTTTAATAGACTTTTTTGCTCACACTCGGAGCCCAAACAAGCGTGGAATAGAAAGGTGCTCACCTTCTTCCGGGGCTGCCATTTCATCATATTTGTAACCAAAAATGTGCAGCATCAAAACATCACGCAAGCAGAGGAGTCAGATCGGTGCTGGTTGCAATGCGCCGACAAGTCATGTTAGTCAAGTAATGGCTCGGCACTTTGGTTCAGTGTTGCAGCATTTTGTCAGCGGAACACATCGGAATGCGCCAGTGGCGGCCGTGTAATCCAGCGCGTTTTAAGGCTTCACGCAGTGAACTTTTCCTCTCTTTTCCCCCGGAAGCGGAGTGAGTAATCTGCACTGGGATCTGGAGCAGGGATGCGAGCTGTCCGCTTCAACAACTCACAAATCAATCGGTTTTGCGGAGACGCGCAGCGCAGCGCCCAAAGTCACCGCCACACACCAGTGTTAAATGTGTTTTCCGCACTAAGATGAAATCCGAGTAAAGGAAACTTTCCGTCGCTTTTATAATGATTCGCGTCTCAGATGTGATATTTTACTGCGCGCAAAGGGCCACTTCGACGCCCAAAGGTTTCCTGGAGACACAAATGTCCAATATGTCAAACTGAAAGGGAAAAGAGTTATAATGCTGTAATCTAGCACTTTGCGGGGCTATGGCGCGGGGAAAAAACACACAAAAAAACAGCAGTTCGTGTTCAGTTTGGATTCCAGAGATGATGCGTAATTCCATAAGATCCCAAGAAGGACGGGCGGAAAAAAAAATCACGGGAGTGGAAGTAAAACAGAGCCGCAAGGACGCAGAGAGAAAGAAGAAAAAAGTCAAACGGATAAATCCTCGCGATGTAAACCCGAAGAGTTAGAAGGAAATCCTGCAAACAGCTACGAAGTGGACTTGAGAACAGTAACGAGTTCCTCTCCGCTCGGTAGCGCTTTGCTCAGCTCGGCCACAGGGACCGGGAGAGGAGGAGTCCGCTGGGTCATAGCGCCGCCTCTCTCTCTCTCTCTCTCTCTCTCTCTCTCTCTCTCTCTCTCTCTCTCTCTCTCTCTCTCTCTCTCTCTCTCTCACACACACACACACCACAACTCTACATAAGAAACCGCATTCGGTCCATTAAACACGATTCGTGTGTGTGTATGTATGTGTGTTTCTAAGTGTGTGTGTGTGTGTGTGTGTGTGTATACAGACAACCACATTTGGTCCATTAAACACAATTCCTGTGTGTGTGTGTGTGTGGGGGGGGGGTGTCTGTGTGTGTGTGCATACACAAACGCGCACACACCCACACAAATATGTGTAATATATATAGCTTTAATACCAGGTCTAAAAGTTATCAATGAAATAATTAATTGAGTCAAATTAAAGTAATGTAATCTTTTCCATCTTGGCTCCCAAGTCCCAGTGGTGGAAGTGTACAACGCCGGTTCTCTAGTGTCCCAGTTATCAGTCATTTAATAATATGGGGCCTCATTTATCAAGCGGGATTTGAACAGAATTTGTTCCGTAAATCGCTTGTACAAGCACTTGTTCATAATGAGAACTGACAACAAATGTGTGAAAATCATACTTATGTGCCTGTGTATGTGCGCGAGCGCACACCTCCCACACCGCGCCCGATCAGACCGATTTGCGATGATCTACAGATTACGCAGTCAATTCTAAATTATTTCCATATTTAAGTTCTACACAAAAACAGTTATGTTAAAATCCAAACTCATTAGTAATATACCAATTGGGACCCATCACTGAATTAAGAATAAAGCCAAATACAGGAGGGAATTATTAGAGGCAGGGCTGCATAGCTCTAGTTCCTGAAATGTCTTGTGTCCAGGATCACCAGAGTATATATTTATGTTTGCAACTCACGCTAATTCATCTTTCAACCCGTTGGGTTGTTATACTGTTGTAGATTTACCATATAAATATTTTCATCAAATTTGATGCACATCAAAAAATATCTCACTTCTCCCTCTGACAAAGTCCTTTGACATGCATGTCCCCCATGAGAGCGTTGCCTATTAGGCGTTTTGTAGTCGGCACCAAATGCAAATCAGCTGTTCTATGCACAAGCCTAACCCTAACCCATTTACGGATAAAAACCATTCGTCAACATACGCAAACAAGCTCTGAGAATATCAGGATTGGCTCACTAATAAATTTATGCAAATTGAGGAAATGATCTCCATTGTCTGTAAATGTATTCAAAAGCCAATCTAAACCATCCATTAGATCTACAAAACACTCTCAACGTGTGTATGCCAGTCACATTCACAGCACAGCTGATTAGCATTGAGTACTGTCCAAAAAACTCCATATAAGGCAGAGCTTAAAGAGAGACTGACCACTGATGACTAAACATGAAGTAAAATCAATGTTCCAGTAATGCAACTCGGCCACTGCAGCAGATCAGCAACCACTGTTTTGTAATTAAATCATTAGTTTAAAATGTACTTCATTACATTGGCAGGTAAAGCTTATAGAAATAAGTCCAGTATTCCCTAGTATGATGAGTAACTCATGTTCCAGTGGATTAAATTAGTCTAATAATGTTGTGTTCTCTATGGCTCGGTCTTAAAGGGTACTCTATTCCTTCCAGTTATCCACCAAGTGTACCGTCAGGTCTGAACTTTAATGCTCCATTTAAAAATCATTTATTTATAGTGGGCCTTATTGATTAAGCTGGACATAAACAAATTTACTGTAGCAGTCATTTCTGCCACTTCCAATGTAACCCTAATGCAAATCAGGATTTACGTTAGTGAATCTCCAGGACAGGAGCACTCATACATTCAAGGAAAGCTTCCAAACTAACTCGATTTTCATGAATTGCAAATTTGTCGTTTAATAAATGCCCGGCTTACGTTTTAATAAACTCATTGTTCAGGTGTAACTGTCGATTGTCCAGGATGTACCAGGCCTCATGCCCTAAGTTAGCTGGGATAGATTCCAGCTCCCCGCAACCCTGAACAGGATAAGCACTAGATAATGGATGACTGAATGCTCAGATGTGAGATTCCGTTGTATGAAGGTTTGAACAGGAGAATTTGGCACAACCGCTTTATCTTTATGACTTGCAAGATGTGGCCTAATGTGGTGTTTAGTGTGGACAAAGGTTTATGTTTAGTGTTTTCTGGGGGCCATTTCTGAGGAGTCCCTACTTTACACGGCCATTACAGCGGAAGTGGTGGCTCAGTGGTTAAGGCTCTGGGCTACTGTTTTGGAGGTTGTGAGTTCAAGTCCCAGCCTTGAGCCACACTGCCACAGCGAGGCCCTTGGGCACCTGTACAAACCCTACTGTACATTCAGTCACTTCTTGGCAGAACCCTGTCTTGACGACAAGCGCCTTAAAATAAAAGTGACCAGCAAATATGTAAATCTATATGCTTTATTACGCACTCTACTGTTTTGGAGTCTTACGTGTCATTTCCCATTTGGATACAAAAAAAAATATGCAGCATTCAAATAAGATTTGCGCTCACATACAGCTTACCCACTATGTTCTGTGACAAAAAACAGGCAAATCTCTCAACAAAATGACAGCTGAGGACTAAAAACGGTGAGCGCTCAATATTCCAATAATGCACATAAGAAACACACTAACTCTTCATATGTATGCATTCGGATGGGTCACGAATATTTTTCAATATTTAATCAATTGATTTAATTATAAAATATCGAGTAGGTTGTGCGAATATTGACCAAAAAAAAGAGCTTTTCAGTGCTGATGCGGTGTTGGCGCGGTTTCATTAACACACCTCAAAGCTGTCCCTTAAAAGATAACAGAAGAAGAACACAGTTTATTATATTAATATATTTCTGCTCATTACAATGAATTTCTCAAAGATCTCGAAGGAATTAAACAGTTTATCGTACAAATTTCAAGCATGAACGGCTTCTCGCCCTCTCTGTTTATGGGTGTGTAGCCTATATATGCATGCGTGCGTGCGGGGGAGGGGTGCGATTTTTGAATAATATTAATATGAGGCAATAATAATATATACCCAGCAAACGTCAAGAATTATTTTTGCTTGAAATGCCCATCCCTAGTATGAATCCTGCCCTGATGACTACGACCAAGCAACACGACCAAGCAGGTCATCAGGTGGCCAGATGATCATGTGTGCAACTGTTCATGGTAGTGACATCGTAACCAAATTGTAAAGAACCGGTGTAGATTTGCGTCCTCAATTTGAGTGAAAGTATGTGTACAATTACCCGAGCAGACTTTCATTTTGAATTTATTTGCAACAAGAATGATGTTTAACAGACAACATGGCAACCCTGCGAAAAACCACAGCGAAACGTTGTTAAATAATTCCAATATGAAACGACATTTACCAGTGCATGTTACATGTTGCCATCAGGGCACGATATATACCCAGCAATCGTCAAGTATTATTTTTACTTGAAATGCCCGTCCTAGGGATGTACTGGTAAACGTGGTTTCATCTTGAAATTATCGAGGACGCAAATCTACACAGATTCTTTAAAATTTGGTTATGACGTCACCACCATGAACAGATGTACACATGAGCTAAACATTGTGCTGTTTCTGGCTGCCGAAAAAGCAAACGTATCTTTGTTGGAGTTTATTTTTTTTAGCGCCCGGTCCCCCAGGATTTCGGTCCGAGCGTAACGGTTTGTTCAGCACATTTTAGCCTGGGCTGATTTTCTTGTACGAAGCACAATACACGGAAGGATTTGCCAAGCTGCTGGGACAATTCCCAGACAGATCCATAGCTGATAATGTCCTAGCTAGCTAAATAAGCTTTGCTATGTGTATGTGTGTTTATCACACCGATACGCATCGACATGACCTCGCTAAATACACCAAAATAAAAGCTGTATGCTAATTTAGCCCTGCCCTCATTTCCATATATTGATATAAAGGTTCAATAACAAAAAATGGAATGCTATCTAGAGCGTCAAGGACATCAAGCTACCCAGGAAGTTATAAACAAACCAGTCGAACGTTTGCAGCTAAACTGGCTATATTTCCTTTACGTTTCGGAATTTATAGCGCCGGCTCTTTTAGCTGCGTCGAATGATAAATGCGATGCTGCCTTCAAATCTCGGGAGACGAATGTGTTATGCGGCATTTAGAGAAGGTGGAATGGAGGTGAATAACAAAAAATAATAACACAGTTCATGATGATATAAATCGAATGCTAAAGAATTATTCTTACCAAATGATATTAGCTTATCGATTACTAACGAGACAGAAGGCGTGAAACCCAAGTGAAGAACTGTTTCCAGGAAACGTTTTGTATGGAAGTGGCCAGCATGAATGAAGCACTTTTCCAACCTTTTATTTTTTATAGTAACGTTATATATTTGGATGTAAACCAACTTAAATTGTGTATTGGCGTAGTAGTTCAGCCAAGATACCTCCTCGATCGTATTCAAGTACACAGGCCATCATACCAAGAGTATAATTTTAGAAGCATAAACCGCCTCGGTTTCGATGCATTCCAACTGAAAAAGTGTCTGGAATGGTGTGTGGTTTCAGCGAGCGCTGTTCTTCTGTTGTAACTGTGTAATGCCAGACTGAAACTGACGTGCCTGTGGCCTTCTGCTGGAAGCGACCCATCAACCCATCACCCACAAATTGCATCCAACACCAGTGGCTTTTTTTTTTTTTTTACAAAGGCAAACGTAAATACTGCCGTCTTCAGGCCGTGTCAATAACAACCCCAGGTAATGTGACACTCAAGGGGTTTTTTTGGCTCGCCTTTAAAGACTTGATCTCTTTGGATGTTTACTTTTGCTTAAGCACCCGGTCCAAATGTGTCTCCTTGGAAATCCTGGCTTAATCCCTTGATGATGATATTTGTAGGCTCTGCTTTCAAGAGACACGAATGCCACCCTTAGTGCTGAGAGATAAACGAAAAGTATCTTCTTCCTCACCTTCGGCACGTCTCGATTGGTCGGTCATGCAATCTTGGCTCTTTTGTACTATTAGGAAGCAGTCTGTAATTTTTTTTATACCACTAATCATTTATACAAAGTATTTATTAGAAATGATTTATGCAGATAATGCATATGCAGAAATGCATTTTTTAAGCACTATGAGACACACGCACACACAGAGAGGCAGATCGCTACTTACGCTGTGAATAATAATACTCAAGTGTCACGTCGCACAACACAATGAGCTTCAATTGATACAAATGACCCTGAGTGGGTGTTCATGTGCACTAGACGCACAGCTGTTCAGCTTCACCTTTTGTGCCGGTCCTTAATTCAATTTTGCTATTAAGAGACAAAAATGGCCATGGTTTACTCATGCATTAATCTCTATGCGGTTTTAATTGTGCCTGTCTAGTCTGATATGTCAGAAGGGCAAATGACCTCATGTCCAACATATGCACAAGACCTCTCAAGCCATGCATCGTTTGCAGTATTGGGGATGTTGTAGGTCAATGGTTGAGGTGTTGGACTGTTGATCGGAAGATGGTGGGTTCGATTCCCAACACCACCAAACTGACACATTGGGGCCCCTGAGCAAGGTCCTTAACCCTGAACTACTTGGTTAGATAAATAAGATAATTGTAAGCGGCTCTGGATACGTCATCTGCCAAACGCCGTATTCATAAATGTTCATGTATTACCAGTGTCCATTTTGACGGACATATCGAGAGCATGTCCCCACATACGAACATGTACATATATTAATGCGGACATTTAAAAACAAACAAACGTGTGTCTAATTTTATGCATCATTAACTTGGATATAACTTTAATATAGTGCTGCTTTAGACAGGACATGCCGTGATGAGAAATATCACCTTAAACTGGACGTGCTACTGAAAATGTGGGCCCCTCTCCTGAGCAACACATCCAGCTGCTGCCAGAAGTTCCAGCCCAGGCCTGCTTTCACAATCAGAACCGTACAGGAAATCAGCACAGCTGCCTTTTTAAGCGTTTCTTTTTTCGGCGATGAAAGCACTTAAAGCGTCTTCATTTTTTTTAATTGGGCAACGTCGGCGCGAGTGAAGAAAAACACTGAGGTAGGTAAACCACCGAGGTAAAACACCAAGTAAAAGTGTTGAGTATTGAGGTAAAGTTTTGAAAAATCAATCGCTTCTCACAGCACATGCAGGTGAAAATTTGGGAACTTTTTTACGGGACCTCCATAAAAAGAATTTAAGAGAAGGCTAGCAACAACATTTCAGTGGGGTACTTGTATATTAAACACGAACAGGCACACACAAATATATTTTGCATACAGTAGACACAGAGACAGAGAGCGAGAGAGAAGGAGGGAGGGAGAGAGAGAGAGAGAGAGAGAGAGAGAGAGAGAGTCTTTCGACTCTATCAGCTTGAGTTAATACTAGACCCTATGGGCTATAATCAGTTTTGTTAATTAATATTCCTCTCTCTCTCTAAGCCACATTTGCTCAATTTACACCGAGTACTATCTTGTATGCTTTCTCACCCTCGCTCCTGTCCCTTTCTAAGAAGACCCATCTGCTAAACCTTTTCTCTCTTTACACCCAAAATGGCTTACTATTGAATTCACTATTTCTGATGAAGATGGATTGACATTTTGGATACCCAACTGCTTCACGGGTAAATCCCTCATGGGGACCAAAAGGCTCAGATGCTCCCAGCTGTGGGTCAGGAAATCCTTTTGGGGCAGGCCTGAAGGGAATACGGTCCGTTCCTGGATGTGCGGGGTCTGGTCAAGTAGGAGAAGATATACTCTCAGTTGAATGGGCCACAGGGGATGGAGTCGGTGTATAAAAGCACTACGCAACTGTCTCCCATTATTAGATATACGCTGACCTTACACAGAGATCAACGGCGCTAGCTGCAGGGCCGGAAAATGACCTCCAGGCAATTGGATTTAGCCGAGGCATTAGGCTTTGTTCTACAGCGCTTTCGCCCCTGAATATCCTACTAACTCAATAAGAGCTGCCTGAGTATACATGCTGGTTTGTCACCCTGCCTGATTTTAGCTAGAGGGCAAAAGCGTCTAAAAAGCACCGTCAGAGATGTACAAACTGAGCAGTGAACTTCCACTGACCATATCTGACACCACGGCTCCCGGGAACCATGTGTGCCATGTGCACACACATGCAACTAGAGATCAATAGATATAGACGAGATTTATTGCCTTTTCACGGATCAATGGTATTTACATATAGAAACATATCAGGCGTTATTTTTTTAATGAGGTTCTTTTCTGATCTGCATAATGAGACTCTTCGCTGAAAGACGGATGCTACTAGGTGGCGCCGGCCATGTTTCAAAATTCGACAGTTAAGTCAATAATTCATAAAATGACAAACACCCCGTGCGTCGTTGATGAATGCTGAGTCATGCAGTCGGCGCTAACAAAGTTAGCGGATGAAGTCGAGTGATTAAGCTGTGATCTAATCGTTTACAGAAATCAGCCTGATGAAAAAAATCTGCTGCTATAAACACGCCACCTTCTTCTGTTCGGAGCACACTTGGCAAAGCGTCGCCCTTTTCCTTCACTCCGCTCATAAGAATTGAAACCTACTGGTCGCAAAAGCGAACTGAATCGAGGGTCAGGCGTTCGGTCATCCAAAGGTTGTGATACAGTTGTGATACAGATGTTTGATTAAATGCGTTCCATTGCTTCCCCAACAACCCGCAGCACCAATTACTGTGGCGTTCGCGAGTCTGTTTATCTACAAAGCGTCGCTACTTATATGAAAACGCTTTGTTTAAGAAGGCGCCACGGCTGCTAAAGCTGTGTTTAATCATTCATCTGCGCTGGATATCGATGGAATGGATTCCAACATGCTGCTTAAATCAACGCGGCTGTTAAAAAGCAGTCAGGTTTCATCTGTACCCAGATCAATAATAGCACAGCACAGAGGAGCCACACTACAGAAACATATACAGAGAGAGAGAGAGAGAGAGAGAGAGAGAGAGAGCACTTGGGGGAGGGGTGAGAAAGAGCTGTGTGGTCCCAATGGTGTTAGCATAGATAACGACTCTTGGGTAAGTGGTAAGTATCTGTGTATGAACATGTATTCCATCACAGTGCTGTTGAATTCTTAATTCTACTTGGTCAGAGGGTGTACATTTTTTAAATATTAGCAGGTTTTACAAATATGCCGATTGCAAGGCAAATGTAATTATAATAGACTCCATCTAATAAAAAAAATTACATTGCCCTGATCTCAATCCCACTGGCCAAACAAAAAAAGAGACTACAAAGTCTACTGGAAAGACTTCTCAGAAAATTGGAGGTTATTATAATAGTCAAGAGATCCGGAACAGGATTTTTAAGTAGCACGTGTGTGTGTGATGGTGGCGTCAACTTTCATATACACCGTTCAGGCATAACATTATGAGCGCTAACTGGTGAAGTGTATAACGCTATCTCTTCTTCACGGCACCTGTTAGTG
>JAOUQX010000008.1:7867823-7884170 GCA_028566295.1 Liobagrus marginatus | reverse complement strand
ATAAATAAAAAAAATGTAAAAAAAAAAAAAAAAAAAAAAAGTGGAGCAAACCATTTTGGGTTTTTTTTCTTAGCCTTTTAAAAAATCCATCTGGTGACCAGATTAGAGCAATTAAGAGCTTTAATTGGGGGTGATGTGGGGAACAGGAAGACAGGACATTGCCTTCTGAGCTCCCAGCACCACTTTCTGTACTCAGATTACAGACTGCGCACTCTCGCGCGTGCACACACACACACACACACACACACACACACACACACACACACACACACACACACACACACACAAATATATGCAACCTCAGAAAAGGTTCACAGCCCAAAGCTGAGTTGAAGGCACTTTTCCTATTTGCTATTCTCTAAATTTAACACTTCAAGTACCCTTGCACTTCCACATGCTGTATTCTTCCTGCTGCTGTTTCTTTCTTTTTCCGAGTCGATCGTTGCCAAGTATTTCCATGGCTCCATATTTTGCTTGGATTGTAACACAGGGAATTTGTGTTTTATGCTTGCCATCACACTGCCACAGTCTGATTAGAAATTTAATAAGCAACCGAGGGAGATGTCTCTCTTTCGCTCTCTCTCTCTCTCTCTTCACAATCTCTCTGAGGTCTATAAAAACAAGCATTTCTCTATGTATTGGTAAATTAAAGTGGCTCAGTGCAAGATTCCCATTCCTAGGCGACACTAGGGGGAGAGGAATTGCCGACCCTTGAATCAATGACCTCATTATAGGTCTGCATTAAGTCCAAATATATTGCGCCATAGAAAAGAAATGATGGTGGGAATTTGTTGGTTTCCTCTTCATTTAGCTAACCCCCCTCCCAGCCTCAGTACTATATTGGTTTAAATTATTAACTGCATTCGTTTATGAGTGTGTGCACGGCCTGCATGGGCGAGAGACTCTCTCTCCTGAGGTGGCTGCCGCCATAAAACACGTTCTGCGTGTTATTTAATACAGCAGCCGAGAGCCGTGCCACACAAACCGACTACCCTAAATCAACTGCCGGCTCCGCTGTGAATGTGTGATTGCATGCCTGTCTTTATTAATGAGATGAAAGCAGGAGATTACATTCCTGTAATGCCAACCACCAAGCTACGACTCACATAAGTCGGGCATAAGAACGAGACAATATTCAGATGAAATTGTATTATGATGGTTTTTAATAATCTCCTGAAAAAATTATTTCCATATCACTGGAACATCCATTAAATCTCTTAAAGTCTCCTATGAACTGTATTCTGTATAAACTTTACAGATTACTTTACACATTCCTAAAAACAAAATTAAAAGCAATCAATAAACGATTCACTCTTTTTTTTTTTTTTTTCCCTTCCCCCTCAACATTTTACAGCATTTCTCAGAGCACGGTAAGGTATGTGCGCTCGACTAGTTCTAATCCCCGACGTAGTCATATTTGCTGACGTATCGCCATGTTTGTGACAGAGACCCTGCAGGGCTGTGTGATGAACTACTACCTTATTGCCAGCTAGCTCCTTTCCGCAGTAACAAATCACACCCCCGTGTGGCCCTGAAATCTCACATACCCCATGCAATTGCACGCCCATGGTTATACAGTAAACACAAAAGACAGCAGAGAAGCATGCTAAAAATGATTTGGCTATAGCAATGTGCTATTTACGTGCAAAGCAAACATGGGGTGAACTGCTTGGCACAGAAAAAAAAAAATACGCCAACATGAATACATGCAGCCCGTAGCTCCCATCGGAAGCCATTAAGTAATTAGCTTTCAAACATGTTTCTGAATTTCAATGAACCAAACACAATGAAGAAAACATGGAGTAGCCACTGAAGAGGCTGTAAAGAGGCGAGGGACCAGGATGTGGAAACACGCATGGAGAGGAAACCTCCATCTGGGGTTCCATTTGCAAAGCACCTGGGGGGTGATCCTGCCAACAGATGGATCCCCTGTCAGAGGGACGCTACGCTCTCATTTTGACAGCCGTCCCAACACCACCCTATGGGCCAAAGCGGCTCATATGCATCCAAAAACGGCACTGCCCCATGGACTGGGGTTCTGAGTTTACCTTTTTGACCCAGACTAGCCATTCTGGACAGGTGGAACTATTAAACAGGATCATCTGTTCCGTCTGCAGGGCCATGTGTTAGCGAAGGTCACCAATCAGACCACGTTTAATAAGGAAGGAATCAGACCAGTGGGGAGGCCATGGACCACGGTGATGCTTGTGTTTTCCAACAGACAAATGTGAAGACATTAAGATTATCATTTTTTGCTTCTGCACAGTATATTTTTAGTCTGCTTAGAAAGCCTTTTTTCCATCAAATTCAAACTTTCTATCTGCATACCGATGTTTGTCCATGAGCCATGATGATTGAAAAGGTAAAAAGAATTATGGTTGGATGTTACATTTAAAATTATTTTTAAAAAGTGATTTACCTCCCAATTATTATAATATACTCCATAAAGGTATACAATATATACTTGCTTAAGACTCCTATTTTAAATTCAAGCTAGCAAACTACTAGTTTATTTTTTTCGATTGCCTTTATTTTCTTTGCCTTTCAGTCAAGGACATTTTGACACCGTGCTGCATCAGCCACTTTCCTAGAAACGGAGAAATTATATGTCCAACAGTCCTCACAAATAAACTCGTTTGGGTCTGTATTGATGCGCTTGTTAACTAGCTATACTACGTATCTCACCATGTTAAATACTAAAGCCCAGGACTGCACAGCACATTAGAGCTGTTATTTGCCCAGTGGGTAAGCTAATGCATTAGAAATAATTTGTCAACTCCTTTGGTGGTTAGCTTAACAACACTGATGATTGAGGTCTTAATAGGGATAGCTATAAAATCTGGCAAACGAATAAATACAGGACTGTGACAACTATTAACACCGATACAGAAATACCAGGCTGTGATCTGATACAGTATATATTTAGCACGTCCATCGCTTGACTTTACCTCACGGCAAAGGTGTCATGGCATAGAGCACAGCGGTAACACGCAACTGCCATTACCCACTAATGCCCTTCACCCTCCCCTTCCTATAAAGAGGCTTCGTTGTGTTTTGCCAGCACAATCCATCATTGCGGGTCTGACACACATGCAGTTAGGATAGTATCGTTCCACTGCAACCCAGGCTGGTAAAAAGGTCCGGTCTTATCCTGCCGCAGTGACTGCAGAGTCACGACGGACAGAGCTCTTAAAGCATGGAAAACACCCTCTGAAAACGACTGGCTTTGTGCGCCGCCAACTAAGAGCTGTCAGCCGAAACAATAGCGGCAGACGCAAATCAATGGGCCCTGAGTCAACGTGAGGACGAAGGGAAAAGGAGCCAGAAACAAAAGCGAGGCGAAAAAGACAAACTGCGTTAATTAATTTTCCACTGGGCGTGAGCTAAAGCGTCGGCGCCAAGACGAATGATCTCATTTGCAGCGAAAACTCAAGAGGCGGAGGCAAACAAACCTAAACACTAACACAAAGGTTTCGTCCTGGGATTTACCAAAGCGCAACAAACAATGGGATCAGGACGTACACAAACGTGACAGAAACTGAAACAAGGCATTTACATGACTTTACTTGTTTGAAACATATGATGTCTCTCTTTTCTTCATATAACAATTACATATACGAATGTTTATAAACTTAGTACTACACCTATGAGTCAAATTATCAGCTAAATCAGGTCACGTTGTTGGTATACAATTCCTTGCTGCCTCCTTTCTGCTGCCCTGCATAATTTCTCACTCCTTCCCCCATAACCTGTCAATCAGTGTAACTTTGGACCACCCTTGACCAAATGTTTTCTAAATAATGGACCAAGCTCTACACCACAAGTGCTGCCTTAGGGACTGAGGTTTTAGTGACAGTGTTTTGCCTAAATGTAGCATAGACCATTTTATATGAAAATATTTTACTCCTGACAGGCATGATGTTGATGAATTGGCCCTATCTTTAACAAAACGTTTTTGTTCTTTTAATTAGATTAACATGAGCAATGGGATCACAGGGCAAGAAGTGAACTGCGGGTCAATTGGACATGTCAGGAAGTAACATGTAAGATTCATTCTTGACTCGGTGTTAATTCTGGACTTTGCAGTGGCAGTCATTACTACAGTTCTAGTGTAATCGATATGTACAGTATATTCGTTATGTATTTACTTTTCTAGACAAAGCCATTAATAACAGTTGTTGTGATGCCTGGGATGTGAACCGTTTTTAATGAAAGAGTAATCGTATTAAATGGTGGTAATTAAACATCAAGAACCTTGAGTTTATTCACACACACACACACACACACGCACAACCTGGTTGCAATGGCACCTCTAGCAGCAGGTGAACAGTCAGCCTTTAAATCTGGTGTGTTGAAAGCAGAAAAACTTGGAAAAGCACAAGAAAAACTTTGACTAAAGCTGAATTGCTATGGTGATATTGATATCGGTGACAGGATCGAGTGTAGCTCCAAAACGGCAGTCTCTCGAGAGAGAGTTGTTTCCAGTATGCAAAAGTGGACCACTTGTGAAGCAGACACAGGGTCATGGACACCAGAGGTTCACTGACGCACTCGGTGATGCCTGACCCGCCAAGCCCGATACCACAGAAGATCAACTGTAGCACAAATTGCTGTAAATTTACTGCTGTTATGCTAGAACGGTGTCAGACTTGCTGTAAACGAGGCTGTGTTGCCAGAGACTGGTCAAAAAGGATCACTAGAAATAGACCATGGCGCAATGTAAAAAGGTAATCTAGTATGATAAGACACATTTTCGTTTACAGCAGGTAGACAACCAGGTGCACCATTTACCTGACCAATGGTATGACCCCTTCATGGCACCGGTATTCCAGTAGGCCCCAATCTAGCAGGATAATGTTCAGCATTTGCTTATCGGGGGCCCAAGGAGGACCTACACAACATTTAGGCAGGTGGTTTTGATGTTATGGCTGATCAGCTAAAGGGACAGAAAGCGTTTAGACCTGGGGATGATGGGACATTTGTAGCGCACTCAAGTTTTAGAGACGGCATTTCAACGTTTTTTCACCGAGAAAAAAGCAAACTGTGATTTCATATCTATGAACATTAAATCTCACTCCAGCGAGCAGCCTCGAAAACAAAACGCAAGTGCCACAGTCATTAGGACGTTAGGATACGCATCAGAGCAGACAGGCTCTACAGGTCCATTTAATACATTTTTATGTTTATGCCACACACACCTAATTTACATACTGTGAGTAATGAGATGAGGAATAAACAAATAATGTGCCGCACTCGAATTTATCAAAAATGGTGTGTGATCCCGGCGGACACTCCATCTGCGCCAGTTTAACAGCCACTCATTGCCAAATGTAGCATCGATTAAAAAAAAATTTAAATATGCGTATTTATGACTTCCATGCTAATTAAGCACATTAAGTAAATGGTGGATTGGCTTAAAAGCTGTAGTTTGAGCCTTTTGACACTCCACTTACCAGACAATCCTGAAGCAAGAGGCTATTGTATGTAACGTTTGAATACTTCGAGAGAATCGGACCAAAGCTATCGTACAGCAAATGTCACCGGCCAGTTAGGGAATGTCTGACAGTGGGGGGAAGGAGATGTATTCATAGGAACTTAGCAAGCATGGACAAGTTAGCACACTTTACATCTGGAGTAGCTGACCTTCATAATAGAGTCCAGCGTTGCACTTTTACCTCATTTAGCAGTAGAACATTTGTGTTCATCACCGTCACAGGCTGTGCGGGTGTGTGCGACAGAGAAAGTGGCGAGCTGTGCACAGTTGGTTAGCGGACGCTACCTCCCAGAGCCAGCTGCTGGGGAAGAGTGGGCTTGCTGAAGGCATCTGTTCTGTGTGCTTCCGTGGGGCGCCATTCATGTCCAAGAACGCTGCTTTGCTGAAAACTGCAGCCAGGAAATCATTACTGACACCTGTTATTTGAATTATTAACGTGTGCAAAGGCCAGCCAGATTAAGTATGTGTACAATGATGAAAAATTATGGTTAGGAATTTTATCAAGAATTCAAATGATCAACAAAAAAAAATAATCAAATGGGTATTTCGGTTCGCTCATATGCGTAACGGTAAGTGCAATGAAAGCATATTACAAACAAAAATAAACAGAGGGTAAATAGGAGAAATATGACCCCTCTGCCATCATCATGTTCACTCAGCAGTGGTAGATAATGCTGAAGCAACCTGGTAAAATGCCATCAGTAACTTCAGATTTCATTCTACATGGCATAGTCCCCATCACAGCGTACGACACCGACCGTCCGATACTGCTTTCAGCCCAGCAATACTGCAGCATCTGGATCTCTGCTGAAGTAGGCGGAGCTGTGTGTATGACCTTCACATGTTCCCCTGGCTCCTGGGTGAAGGGGACTTTGCATATTTACCAGATATTCTAGCCATGAAAGTGTAGAACAAAAGCGGAAGAAAAACCGTTTAATCCATGTTTGCTTGGAGGCTCGGCAAATCTTAATATTCTTTCGTTCTTGGATTCTAATATCTATCTTGCCATAAGTGCAATAGATATGGAACAGATTATTCATCTCTTTTGAATATCTGTATGTGTGTGTGTGTGTGTGTGTGAGTGTGTGTGTGTGTGTGTGGGCGCGTGTGCGCACAAAGCTTTATTTGACCACATGACTGAAGGGGTTGGCTTTAAAACATGTAAATCAGTACCAAACATTGGGAGTCTAAATCACACGCGTTTGATTTTGATCACGTTTCAGTGGGTTTTGACCCGTACGGGTTTTCCCAGCCACTATAAAGCTTCTGAAATCAGATGTGTAACATTGATGGGAATTGCACTACACCAAATGTCTGGCCAGATGATGACCCTCTACAGATTTCACACTCTGCACCAGAAAGAACAAGAGCTACTATAACCATCTGACAGGAGAACACAAAACCGCAAAAAAAAAAAAAAAACTATGATAGTGCTAAAGATACTATATAAGCCCTCAGCGGTACCTTAGGTTAAGAGTAGTGTTGGGACTGGATGGCACTAGACACACATCCCTAATATCCAAAAGGATTATCAGATAGCAGCAGTGGCTCAGTTCCAATGATGTGCTACAGACGGACAATGAGTTCTGATACTGTAGGCAGCAGTAGATGGCCTGGGGGAAGAGGAATCAATATCAGCTGGAGGTTGATAACAGGGTGCCATTAACTCGGGTTTATCGCCCACAGCTCGACCACAACACAGACGAGCTTAATTCCTCTTACACACATGCATTCCTACATACACAAATCTACACATCATTATCTGGGGTTTTTTGTTTTGTTTAGCTCCCCAACTGTTATGGCTTAGAGACTTAGGAAGGGCTTGGGATTTTGTGCCCGATGGTATATAACAACATCTACAGTACATATCTGCGTGTGTATATAAAGATATATACACATATATATGGAATTGGTGAAATAAAAACAACTGTTTGATGTTGTTCTAATTTTATGACCAGCACCTGTATGTATGTATATATCTATCTATCTATCTATCTATATGAATGACAGAGAGAGCGAGAGAGAGAGAGCACGGTTCTAGCGCTGATGAAGCCCTTTATGAATTTTTATCAAATCATTACAAGCGCAACAAGAAAATCCTCCTCTATGGAGCAGTCGTTTAAGCAGTAGACCATGTGGGAACACACCACTGCGGAGGTTATGACTTTGACTTGCAAAGCTATATCTCATGGTTCCATCTGACCGATCTTTCAGTGGCAAGAGCCCAAAAGGCTGTCAGGCGTCTGCAATGGCGACTGTCAGAATAATGGCCGCTCTGTGAAATAACCGAGACTTTGTCAGAGATCCGCACGAGCGCCTCAACCTTCGCTTGTCAAGTCAGGTTTTACACACGGAACAGCATATTAATTCTGAAGAAGACAAATCAGCTTGTGTAGTCATCCTGTGTAGGGTGCGGCGATGTGATCAGTCCATCAGTTTTTCTTTCTTGTGCGATCTGCTCCTGAGATGGAGCAAGATTATGCAACTCTCAATCACTTTTTTTTTTTTTTTCATTTATTCGAACACATGAACGACAAATGGAATGAGAAATATTCCAATCGGAATACTCTGAAAAGTAGGTGGCTGATTTGCACCTCTGGCCCACCCCTATGATACAGCAATGACGTTTTGATAGTGGTAACGATAGAAAGTGCTGTAATGGTGTGATGATTGTGGTGGTGATTGCAACAATGATGATCGTGATGATCAAGATGATGATGATGGCAGCCAGAAATGAGCCATATATACGCTGCAATGTCTACTGATGCTCTTCAATGACTCCCTGCTGCAATTTCGAAAATAAATAAATAAATAGGAAACAAGGAATCAGCAGTGTATGCCAATGAAGCCATTACAGGAGCGTCCATGACACCGGAGAATGTCAAATCCAGTCATAGAACCGGGAAAACGTGTGAAGAGGCGCATCGATTGATAGAGACGCCAGCTGGATGAGGGAGTGCTGTAGCTCGGTGAGCGTCAAGACAACCCAGAACATCTGCCACATCAGCATTCTGCTCCACAGTTACTAAAACAGCTCTCACTCTGGGAGCATTGCTCAGCACAACTGTCTGATATGAGAACACGTATTAATATCGTGGAATCCAATTAAGTAAGCGCAGTTAACACCATCAACACCAATAGCTGGCTTTTTCAGCTGGCATTCTAGCATATTAATCTTGTTCTGAAGTTAGAAAAATGAAAGCATTCGAGATATTGTGTAAACGAACTGCTAGCAATGAAATGCTGGACTTAATCTGTGAATGGAAAAACACTAAACGGCGCATTTTTCGAATGCCATGTGCAGCTTCCTGGAGGTCAACAGGAGACCGAGAAGTGGTTTTGGGGGAACAAAAGTGGAGAGCACACAGTGGTGTAGCCATGCCTCAAATATAATTGTGAGTTACTTTATAACCTCAACCGTGAGTGAGGCATTTCCTATGCATACTGTCCTTCCTGTTTCTGAAGGGGGGGGTGGGTTCAAGGAAACGAAGACACGACATAGACTAACAGCTGAATGTAGGTTAAGTAATTAGTTGGACTGAAGCATGCATGGCTTGCAAATATGCCAGATAAATTCTCTGGCCTTTTATGTAAACATTCCATGGGCCTTGTGTCTGGGAGTTGAGAGCTGTGTACCTAGCATGGCTTCGGCGCTTGAGTAGAGTATCTGCTGCTTTAAGCATTAAGCGTTGTTATTTATAAACTATAAAGTGATGTACTGGACCCGCAGCAACCCGAACCCCAGCAGTCAAACGTCATCAGTCTGTTAGGCGATGACACAGACGTACGAAACGACTGTGATTGTCAGAACGGTCTCATCTGAGTAATACCAGAGTGGCCTCTTGACCTTAGACCAGAGTCAGCATCCCCGGATGACCCCCATGACGTCTATTGATGACACTGTAAGGGAGAAAGAGTGGGAGTCAGAAGCTTCCGTTAATATTGACAAAAAACAGCATTGATTCCAATATGGCTCTCCACAGACCCATTCATGGGCCTGACAGGAGGCTGAAAATAGCAGAAGGGGGGTGGGTATTTAACAGATGCACAGCTTGAAGACAAGAGTGGAAAGCAGCGAGCACCACTAACACACAAAAAAAAGATGAAGTCAGCAGTTTTCCCCTCACACTGCTGTTCCTACCTGAGATTTAAAACATTTAGAGAATTTGACCCATAGGAGCTGTGAAAATACAAAGAGCATGTCTCAGACTCCAGTTTGGATGATTTCGTCCTCTGATGATGGGTGTATATTTGTTAAGAGAACAGGAACAAACCGAGTGGTTGCCGCATGATGTCGTTGAGGATGTGAGCAATTAGAGTTGAATGCAAACAGCCTGATGATTTAAACATGCTTTAATCAATAGCGCTTCAATAAGAGGACAGTCACACACACTCTATATCCAGAAGTAGATACACAAGATACTAATAGAAAGATGAATTTGATGATTAATCAGGCATCACCAAGAGCTGTATCATTTTTACTTTGTAAGACATCAACGTTCATGAGCAGTACAAGTCCAGCAAGAAAGCACTAAAAGCGTATTTTTTTCTTGAGACCGACTGAAACTCACCCGGTCGTTAAACAGGGTTTTGATCGATAGCTGGAAAATAAGGCCTGCGAGAAGTGCAATAAATTTTCTCGACTTCTTATTAGATCTGAAAGCTGTGGGTGAAGGGTGGCGGATCCAGGCTTTCATCAGCGCAAGGAGTGAAGCTTTAGGTTCCATGTAAGCTTCTCTATTAGATGTTTAAACCTGGCAGCACGTGCGTGAACACTGACAACCACAGATACTGTCAAATGTAAAGGAGAGCTTTCAGAAAGGAACGTAATCCCGATTTTTTTTTTTCATTTTCAGTACGGGAAAGAAAATAATGATTGAATAAGTAACCTTCACAGAAAAGCCCTGTGGATGGTAGAGAGGAATGTATTTGATTCTTATGAAAAATTGAAAAACCAGAGCTGAATGAGCTTCTTCAGTGATTAGATCTTCTGATCTCCAGGATGTATTACTACATTTACACGAAAAACTGAATTCCTCTTCTTCCGGTCACTATCCTATCCTCACGCATAGACCTTGTCCTTGGTTCTTTCTCAAGACACCATACAAGCCTATATCAAACTGAACTCTAAGAGCAGAAAGGATTTGGTTGGAGGGAGCAGAACAATAGGGTAAATCCTCATAAACCTCATATCCGGCTTGAAGAAGACAGACAACATACCGGCATAGTGCTACTACAGTACACTAGTTATTACAAGAACATCATTCCAGATTAGGAATTTAGATTTCTCATTTTAACGACACTATTACAATACCGCCCAATAATCCCCTTTATCTTTTCCCACTGTGTCAGGATTAGCCACGTTAGCATTGACTGGTTTGAATATGTTTTTAACACGGACACGGTTTCCGCCGACAAGAAGAACTGCCCCAAGAACTCATGCGAATGTCATCAGCGAGACCGGAGAGTGGAAAAGCAGAAGTGCTAAAGGGAGAACAGGATTTTCAGGGCCCTCAGGCAGCACAAAGGGGAAAAAAGGCAGCCCCTGCAGCAATAGGGCCTCCTTCTGCTTTCACACTCATCGAAGGGTAGAGGGGCTGGCAGGTCAGATACCAAAACACCGCTGCCAGATTCATACGCCAAAGCAATGTTTACATTTCTCCTTAAAGGCTCAATACTGTATATAAACCCAAACTGTAAAATCACGCATCAGAAAGTAATTATTGTCTAGCCTAACACATAACAGCTAGCATAACATATGACTAGCATCACTCAGATAAAAAACAGTCCTGAATAAACTTAAAGATGTGTAGACTGAAATTCCTCTCCTGAAAGCCTTTAAGTGATCAATTATTGAGTGACTACAGCAGAAAGATCAACTGAACCTGAACTCCAGTCTAATTACTTAAAGCACGCGCTTGACTCAAAGGAAACTGAAATGTCCGAAGCAGCTGCTCTCCTTTCACTGATCACAGCACAGCTGGAAAGGGGACAGCCAAAGGCTTGGACATGGACAGAAAGGGAAATGTCTGTGGAACAGAGCGAACACACACACACACACACACACACCTACACACATCCACGCTCACAACCTCCCTGCATGAGAGCCCCAGGATTTGCAGGCCACCTCTATGAAAGACAGATAAATCCCTGGCTCTTTTTCTCACAACCAAAGGCAACCTCAGATTCCTTCCCTCTCAGCAGCCTGTAATTACAAATCCTTTATTTGATTGTTCATTAAGTTGAACCCTCCTCTGGAAATTGCCACGCGCACCCCGTTATTAGTGGTTCCAGACATTTCCCCTCCTGTGTGTCTGTGTTTTCCCCTCCGAATATGTGCCTCTGCAAAAAGAAAAAGAAAAAAAAAAGTAAAATAATATAAAATACAGCGGCCCGTGAGATGACAGGGCGGCGAGATGGTGGCGACTTCGCTTTAATGGTTTCCCTGGCAGTAGCACAGACAGAAAAAGACGGGAGAAAAAAACTTGCCACCGATCAGAAAGGAAATTATGTCAGTTCTGGCAAAGCAAGGCCCACTATTATTACCACATTATTCCTGATAATTATTATTCTCACTAGCATGATATGATGGAACACATGCTTGCTTTGGATATCACTGAAAAACATAGGCACGAGAGAGAGGGAGAGGGAGAGAGAGAGAGAGAGAGAGAGAGAGAGAGAGAGAGAGAGAGAGAGAGAGAGAGAGAGAGAGATGACCCAAAAATGTTCCTCCTTGTGCCTCCAAAATGACCTCAAGCTTCAGAGGTATTCGGATACACCAAGACCTACCTGCTGGTGGGAACTTCCTCTAACCTCTTTAGAAGCATCAACAATGTCTCCAAATCAGTAGAGCACATTCGAAGCACTGGGAAACTCCCAATAAGCTTGATCGCAGCTGCCCAGTCAACAAGCATCGGGATCGAGTGGAGGAACAAAGAGAAAGGGTTGGGTTTTGGAGACACTTCACAAGGAGGGTCTCAAGTGTCTGCAGAAACGGAGCCATGTGTGAGAGAGAGAGAGAGAGAGAGAGAGAGAGAGAGAGAGAGAGAGAGCGAGAGATAAAGAAAAAGAGAGCATACAGGGATCATGTTGACAAAAACAATGTCAATCTGGGATAATTTTTCACATACTTTAATAAACACAGTGATTATGAAGGAGGGGAGTTAAGCCAAGATTAGTGGTTTCGCACACTCAGCACCTCGCTGCTCTAATGTTTGACCACAACAAAAACGGTTGCTGTTCAAATCCCGCATGGCCTTGACTACAGCTGCAGTTCCCTCCTCTGCCTCGACAGTGTCTACAACTGCCTCACACCTCCCCGCACAGGGATGCCTGAGTAACTCAATAGCTTTCACTTGCTTGCTTTGCATCACATTCAGCAAGACCTTTTGTTTACATTAAGCCGCTGTCACTTCCATGAGTGACTTGCTGCAACAACTGTCAGTCTTGAGAGCTGAGTAAAAGTCTGAATGACAGCAGCCATGAATGTTACACCAGTATGTTAATGTCTAAGCTGGACCACAGTAATTCCACCGTCGGCCTGAAGTGGTGGTGTTGACTAGTTTTCTAGAACAGTGGCTCGGAACGTAGCGCCAGCTGTCGTTCATATCAAAGCACTGATGTGTTAGCAAGTCTACTGGAACAACTCGTGTGTTATCACACTAATAAACATGAGCCAATTTTAAATGTTCTACTTTGAAGAAAAATAGACTTATCTATAAGAAGCGGTGTGGCTTTAGCTGTGTTTTGAATTCATTAAATCTTCTAAAACTTCCAGGCTTTTAAAAACATGACAATCTGTGCTTTTGAATGAACATTGAGAGGTTGTGTGTTTTACAATGCTACTTATCACAGTCAGCTCACTTTCGGGTACAACAGAAAGGCGTATAGAGTGTCTATAAAAAGTGTTCACCCCATTGGATGTTTTACCAAATCACTGATCTTGATACAAATCATTGGCGTTTCTGACAAAGAAACAAACCTCTTAAGCAGGTTTTTACAAAGTAATGTCAATAAAATAAAAAAATATGCATTGTGAAATAAGGGATCGCATAAATATTCTGCGCCTTTAAGTCGGTATTTAGTCAGTATTTACACTTTTGGCTGCAATCCCAAACATAGCCCCGAGTCTGTGAACAGCCCTTTTTAATTCCAGCAACAATTTCTCGATTGGATTGAGGTCTGAGCTTTGACCTGGCCACACCAGAATATTCACTTTGTTGTATTTAAACCATTTCTCCCACTTTATATAGTGGTATAAATTCACCCAGGGTGTAAATACTTTCTATAGACACTGGATATACTTTTACCATTTATGTAAAGTGAGAGGCTACCAAACAAAATGTAAGTCACAAAGCACAATACTGGATGACTAAAAGTAAAGTAGGGTTTTATCAGTCACATGTACATTACTGCACAATGAAATGATTTTCTTTGCATCCCCCCAGCTTAGGAAGTTAGGGTCAGAGCACAGGGTCAGCCTTGATGCACCTTCTATTGGAGAAGAGAGGGTTAAGGGCCCTGCTCAGGGACCAACAATGGTGCGGGTTAAACCCTGATCAACAACTTAATGCTTTAAAAATTAAAATGAATGTGCTCATTTACACTCTTATGGTCCCAGGTGTATATTTAAACCCTGCAAACCATGTGTACGCAGCAGGTGGTGCACAGAGGAATGTGTGTGTGTGTGTGGCGCTGGTGAGATGCTGCAGTGGGATTCAGTCACCTTTTGCCGGAACAGAGGATGAGCTGTTCCTTCGCCGCGCCGCCGCTGAGGCGGCACTGTGATCTGGCTCCGAACAGATGTTTCAGAGTGTAGTCTAAGCAAGCTACAATTCTTCCACCCTCCTACACATGCGTACACACGTAACCTTGTGCGGTTCGCTTCTCAGCACCACAGCGAACACACCTTGGAACCAATTAAAGCTGCCAGACAAAACGGAGTCAATCAAAGGATAAAAATCGACAAACGAGGAGTGAGTGGAGAGAAAATGAATCATAACCATGTGCCTTCTTTATAAAAACTATAACGCAGCTAAATAAAGCTTGAAGAAACCAATAAGCATATCCATGAGGATACTTGTTCTACCACTTATTAAAACTATTTGTTTGTCCTTCAGTTGTCACTGAGCGACTCATTCATACCAGATAGATTGGCATGTTTGGTCCAAACGTCGTAGAAATAGACGATATGTGCCCTCCTTGTCTGTCAGAACAGAATTTGCATCCTGACCCTTCACCCTGGAGATGAGGCGACGCCGTCTAACGCCATCTACATGTCAAAAAGAGGCTATTGATAAGAACCACTCTGCCAAAAGAGACTCCATCAATTTTGCATCCGGCTGTCAGAGCCAGATTGGATCGTTCAGTACAAAGGTGTTTAATTAAGAGGTGTTGCGGCTGATGAAATTTACGACCTCTGTAATACTTGTAATACGAAGTCGCAAGTCAGACACAAGCAAACTGCTTTTCCTTCTGCACAGTCACTGCTATTTCATTTTTAAACCTGCACCACGATTAGCATGTCTCCTGAACAAACATGGCTACCTGAATAACAGCGAACTCTAACCTTTGTAGATATTAACGTTGCTTTGTACTCGAATTGCAGCCTTGGAGCCGTGTTGAGCTGTGCTGTTGTGCGTATAGTGTATAAGTGTGGGCTTTAACTTGGAGTACTGGAAAGAGCATTAATTTCTAAGGAAAATCAGAGGATCAAATGCCCATGTGATGTGGCTGATGCATTTTAGGAAACCCCCCGCCACCACCTCAATCTTGATCCTTCTTAGTAACAGTGTACAGTAACCGGACATTCCGGGTCAGCTCTGACAAAAACGTTTGATCATTCTTGTTAAGACTAACCAGCGCTGTGAAGTGTGTATCAGGCAGACCAAATCGTTCAAAGTTTTACACTAATCTGTCATTAATGTGGTTTGGCCTTTATTGTCTAATTAGCAAATGGTAAAAGACAGTTTAATGTCCAATTTATACTAGCACAACATGTGAAAGGTGATTAGTGGTCTGCTTTAAAGCAACCTGACACTTAATTATTAACAGAAGCATGTGTGGGGAGAGTGCATGTGACTATGCGTTTGAAGTGGGAAAGAGAAAGAAAGCACGCACATGAGTAAGCGAGAAAGAGAAAGGAGAGAGAAAAAGAAGGCGAGACCAAAGCGAGATTATGGGATTGCTGTCAAAAAAGTGAGCTTAGTACAAGAACATTTCATTTTCTTGGCGGGTTTTTCCACTTATACACAGCAGTCGACCGTCTTTTTAATGTTTTTCTAACAAAATACATATTACAGGATGATTCAATGGTTCCCCCTGGTGTTCGGTTTGTGTAGTACACCATCAGTTTTTTCCAGTGACACCTAATACAGGTCGAAATTGACTCACCACTTCAAATATTTGCAACATTAAAAAAATACATGCACTCGTCTTTCTTTAATTGATTAATCGTGATTACAGGAATCACACCCTAACCCAGGAAAACTTAAGGTGCAAGGTAAGAATACAGCCTTAATAGGATTGCAATGAACTGCTTCCTGTAATGTAACCTATTATAATGTGATTTGATTAGATACCAGCAAGCATCTTAATGAAATGATGAAATAATCTTCCTGCACTTTTCTATCCTGATCTGTCCCTCAGCTTCTGATTGGTTCAAAACACCTGGAATCAGGTAATCCTGATCACCTGTAAGGCAGGGAGAGTTGGAAAACAAGCAGGACAGTGGCCCTCTAGCTTACCCCTACCTTAAAACAAACACACTGTCAAAATTAAAGTTAAAACTACAATCACTCAAAACAAAGGGAACTTCAACAGTGCTGAAATTTCATAGATGTCAAATTTCTGTT
>JAOUQX010000008.1:7847761-7860804 GCA_028566295.1 Liobagrus marginatus | reverse complement strand
GAGTATAGCAGAAAACACAAGTTTGCGAATGAAAAATGGGGGGGTCGACTTATACACCGGGTCGACTTATACACCGGCATATACGGTAAGTTCAATTCAGACACACTACACAAAATAAAAAAGGAAAAAAAAAAAACGGGGTGCAAACTAACATTCATGTCAAACTCAGATTTCTGACTCCATATGAACAATTCCCAGAAAACAAACAGTACATGATGCTTAACGTCATCGTGTCTCAGCCTGCATTTACAACTGCCAACTTAAACAGCCCCATCATGCTATTTTTAATTACATTTCACGAAGTGTAATGTAGCTCTATGTGGATAAAGAGTGTGCAAAGTTGTAAAGCTAAACGTGCATCATAACTAACGTTACTGTCTCTCAAAAGAAAGAGTCGACTCAGAATCGCCGATACGAGTCGTTTTAAATTCGAATCCTGTACGAATTTCATACGTCACCACTTCTCCAGCAATCTTCTCGGTCTATATATAGTGTACTCCCATCGTACGGATCTTAGTCATCGATGAACTTTAGTTTTACAAATATCGCGCCTTTTATGTGCTTTGGGTGGATTCTTGTATTTACACTCATATAACGTGTAGTTTAAATGGTTTGAATTTAGATCTGAATTCTTTTTTAATGCTTTGAATGTAGCTATACCTATTTTTCTACATAATTCCGAAACGCAAGACGCATGACGACCAGATGGAAACAGGCTCTCGGTATAAACATATGCTGAAACCTAGAACTCTTCTTTTACTATATGTTTATACTGAATGCAAGCCAATGGTTTGATCATAGGCCCAAGAAAATCTGAGGTGCTCAGACATGCAGTGTCTCTTAAAAATAACATAAGAAAATCCTTTCCACAATCTCTGTGCGCCCCACCTGCAGTCCTGTGGGCTTGACAACCATAACCTAGCAACCGTGTGGGCTCCATAAGAGCTAGATAATGGCAATAGATGTGGCTCCCTTTCAGACATGCAATGTAAAAAAAAAAAAAAAAAAAAAAATACAGGGACAAAAAAATAGACGCCATAGAATGAAGGCGATGGACACATGCACTTAATGTCTTTCACCCATGAAACACTGGATCTGAATAAGAAAGGGCTCTTGTGTGTTAGTAGACTGGCGTTGAATACATAAGGAAGGAAAACCGCCAATTTAAAAAACAAAAACAAAAAAAACACCATACACAAACATCGCTTGTCTTCTGTTCCCTTCTGCTGAAGAGGTTGTTGTGACAACTTTGGAGTCTGAAGAGAGGAGCCAATAAAGTGGAGGGAAGCACAAGGTTCCCCAGCGGATCTGAGAACCCAAGCAGAAGTAAACGTCCTGCTCACAGTTCATTCTCTCGTTTGGGACTTAATTAAATTTGAACTTGGCTGATGACCCCACAGTAATGGAGCAGCAGGTCACTGCTATGACAGCAGCCTGCCACTCCGCTACACTTGACTAACCTTTTACATAAGCTTTAATAGGCGCACTATAGAGGGGGGGGGGAACTCTTTTAATGTACATTTTTTAATTACAGGGCGCTGAAAGATACGACTGGCAGACCCATAAAAGAAATGATCTTTTTCACTTAATGGTCTACGTTTCAATTGATATTTAAAGAAGATATACTTCTATATGTTATTCTTCCTGATGCATAACATGATTTTTGGATATAGAAATCATCTTTTGCATAAAGGATCTGAAGAAGAATCGACACTAGTTAGTAGATTACCATATCAGCTAGGGATGTAACTACAAGGCTCGGCTATTCATGAAAACATTTAATTTTATCAACTTACATTCCATAAGATGTAATAAGGCTTAAAACTTCATTCAGCCCACACTCCTTACTCTTTATCTCGCATCGGAAGAGGCTTCTTTATGAGCTAGCATTGCGCATCATTATGAAACATAATCGCAATCACTACGTTTGCTGTACAAAATGATTGCCACAATAAATTTTACGCGTCGTTTACACTTCTAATATCTAATCATGCTTGCTAGCTGTGAATCAGAAATTTCAAACCATGTGACATTATTCCAAGCAGATCTGTTTACAGCTGGCTGTAAATATTTAGCAGTAAACGCTAACAGTAAGAAAAACATAGTAGCCTGCATACTATTGGATTCGACGCTTCTAATTGGAGTCCTGCTTTATATCTAGCTATCGCTGATTATGTAATTAGTTGGACAACGTTGGTGCCGCGGTCAGGCTCTGTGGAATATCAGTCCAGCCTGCATTTCATTGTCTACGAATCGTGCAGCCATGCCAAAAAAACAAAATGCATTATTCATACTGACTGCTACCCCAATAGCTGTCTGCTTGACATCACTTATAGATCTAAAACAGTTATTGACAGTGACTGCACAAAAAACACTTAAAAAAAAAACGTTTTTTACAAGTGCAAATCGGTGATTATGTATTGACACCCAAATTCCATGCACAAAGCCTCGAGCTTACGTGCGCATGCTGATGAACCCAAACTTGTCTGAATGCACTCTGATTTGCACCCTTTCCGCATCCGCCGCTCCACATTACCTCCCTTTGGAAAGCCTGCAAAGTGTCTGCATGAGAGACAAGGAGCAGCAACAAAGCAGGAATATGCAAGGGCAAAGTCGAGAGAGCAAAATGTTTAAAAATCATTTCATTTACTGTAATGTTTAGAAGTGCATATAAATAAACATAATAACCAAGAATGATATTGCACGATCTTTACACTGACCATTGAAGCGTTCCCTTTTAAACATCTAACTTGAGTAAAATTCACACAATAGAACACTGTGAAATATGTTGCGTTAAGCAAAAACTTCATCTGTCTTTTAAAAGGCAGTAAAAATAAATACACAGGAATGTTGTCCTGCTATTGTCCTTGTGCTAGTTAGATGGGAAGCTTGTCCAGTTTATTTGGACAACAACAGTGAAGTTGCTGCCCCACACCCACCACTTCCTCCTATTCTACTTTAAAAGGAAGTCTGATACTAGAAACAGATTCCGTGCTGGCTTTGACACAGCCAACTATACGACCTGTTACTGATGCTCTGTTCACTATGAAGTTCATTTCATTTCTATTCAAGTTGTTTTATTGGTAGTTGCACCGTTGCCAAAGCACCGAAATGATTAATGGCCCCACCGCTTTAAAGCTATGAATTGTAATTTCTAATTACATGTGATCTTTCTCACGTTAAACTATTTTCATCATTGTTAAAGATAACTTTTTGGCTCACCTCGCTAGCCTGAGCACAACGTAAGCTGGAAGTGAAGTTTATTAGTACTGATATTAGTACTGATGTCGCAGGCCAGCTGCTGAGGGGGAAAGGTTTTAGAAATAAACTGCATAGAACAAGGATGTGAATTAGGAACTTTGGTATCCATGCACGCAGATGTTTACACACTTAGCAACATATTAAATCAACATAAAGTGGAACAAAGCCGAACCACAGCCACACAAAACAGATGTTGTGTACAATTAAGTTGCCACAAACCACAAACCCATTTCATTCGATAATCCGGTACTACCATGCGATTAGTGCCCTTTTCTTTTACGACTGTGAGTTTTATTGCAGAGGTTGTTTGTTGGCAGAGACTGCTGAAAGTGGCCGTTCGTAAGAATGCAAAAATATGAGGGTATTCACAATATTAATCATGTGCTGCATTATGCATAGTGCGAAACATTACATCGAGTATTTCTCAAACTGTTATCGTTTTAGTGAGAAACATTATATCGCAATAATTATCGTTATCATTTTATCGCCCAGCCCTAATTATAACCCAAACGTCTAATAAATGATTTATAAAATCAGACAAGAACGTGAACTGAAATTTACGTTTAATTTACCCAACATATTGTTCCAAAGGCAGGATCAAATCAAAGAGCATATGAAACCGGTGTGCTTGTGCGTTTCAGGGCGGTTGTATAAGGTCACCACATGGCAGCGTGTTGGAGCATAGTGCGTCAGGCTTTTAGCTGTCAAAATGTTGTGTATGCAGACGTAAACCAGATCAACGTTCACCTAATAACGGAACGCGAGCAATTAGAGACAGTGCCATGGCTTACCATTCAGATGACGGGTCGTTTCAGAGAAATACAAAAGTTATACCAAAGCTGCTTATCTAGAACTACAGATGGTATATATACACAGGAGTTCTATTCAGTTGCAAATTACCAATAAATACCTAACCTTTGTTAAAATACATTGCAAAAAATATTTATGGAGTATATTTTCCAGTCTATATTATACGTGTATAAAAAAAAGAGTAAACAATGGTGTGTTTGTGTATGTAAGTATGAGAGTATGAATGTTTTAACCAGCATGTGCTTTTTCATGTAAGTTTTAGAAGAGTTTTACAGACATTCAATTCCAAACAGATACAATATGTAACCTAAATTCCATGTTGTGCAGGTGTGACACATTTCATAGTGGCACCACACAGTATTTAAAAAAAAATCATCTTAAAAAAAAAAATCATAGAAGCCATCTTCCTCTGTGACCTTATTACAGCGTTCCTTTTAAATCAGCGCCAGCTCCGAATGAAAAGGAGTCCTTGTGGCAATCAGGGGTTCCTGAAACCGTAATTACACATGCAGCATGTTTCACCCCTCCAATGGCAGATCTGCTGTACTGACCGCATGGAGAAATTACACACCCTCAGCCAGGTGATCTGTCTATATGAATTCTCAGTATAAATCCCCCACAATGCACTGTGACCCAACATTTTAGAGAACACAATTTTAAAAGCTCCTAGTAGATGAATAATGCATGCCTTACGGAGACATGGTAAAGGAGTGTAGCATCAATTGAAAGTACACAAACAGTGAGGATCAGACGGCCAGTGGCCAGTTTTATTAGAAACATATGGCCCATATGGATCAAGTACAGCAAGGAATGCTCTACAGGTCATTCAACTTATATCGGCCCAATCCCAAATCTACCCCTTACCTCTACGCCTACCCCTTCACCTTTGAAACAGCGCCTCAAGGGATAGGGCTGAAAATATTCCCCTAAGAAATGGGACATCACTACTAACCGTTACACGTCATCATACTGTACGTCGTCGCAGCTCCTACGTAAAACGTGCCGATGTTTATCACACACTTGTAACATGCCGTCGGTAGCTGTAGTGATCTCAGTTGCACGCTACCAGAACATACAATACACACGTTAGCACGGAAACTATAAGCAGCGTTTGTTAACATCATGTTCCCGTATCCATGGACGTAACCATAACAAAACAATGCATTGGTCAGACGTGCAGTAAACTTTCATAAGTTACCCGCCACAAGACTTGTATTTATGTTGCCAAATCACGCGTATCAACTAAAGATCAATAAATATGTTGTGAAACTAGAACTCCACGCATGAACACAAAATTAAATACAACATAAAAGTAATGATTGTTTCATATTAAAATCCTTTTTAATGGCAACAAATATTTACATTTATACGTCTCTTCGTTCACACCCATGTTGCCGTATGCCGGGTGATATCATACCCCTTCGATTTGAAGTGTGGTCCCGAAAAATCTCCATCTCTTCCCCTCCATCCAAATGAGAATTGAGACTCCCCTACCCCTTCACATGAATGTGCAAAACTGAAGGGGAAGGGGTAAGTGAAGGGGGTTAGGGATAGAATTGGGATTCAGCCTAAGTGATATGTCCTTGGCTAAAAATCCCACAAGGTACCCAAGAGAAGTCTAGTTTATCTCTTATCTTTTCTTATTTTTAAGTCTAGACTATTTCATGCAAGACAAGTTTGGAGCAAGAGCAAGCAGTTCTCCCTGGCTGAAGGGGTCACGTGCCTTCATGCATTCAGTAAAGCAGATCTGAATGGGAGGCACCCACCATAATAACCAGCAAAACCAGTAGTAGAAACAAAAGCCTCGCTGGCCATCTTAAAGCTACAAGCAATAACTGGCCATGCTGCTAGAGTATGTGTTACATTCAGTAAGACTGATCATAAGTTTGGGGAAAACGCAGAAATTACAAGAACGGACCCAGGTAGATCTCACCACCTCTAGCAGTAAGGAAATGTGATGCAGGTACAATGTTTATATATCTATTTGAATAAAACTATTATCAAAATGTATTGAAATAACAAACGTCAGTCTTATCAAAGGGCTTAAACTTATACTATATGGCCAAAAATATGGAGACCCAAACTGTTACTACAAAGTTGGAGGTATGCATTTGTCCACAAATCTCCATCAATAACAATCTTCTTCATTGGAACTAAGGGGCTCAAACATGTTCCATCATGACGATACCCCTGTGCACAAAGTAAGGTCCACAAAGACATGGTTTAACCAGACTGATGTAGAAGAGTTTAAGTGAACCTGGACCTCACCCTCAATGAACACCTTGAAACACCTTCTTTCCCGACATCAGTGTCCAACATTAAACAGACTCAGCCACATTACAAACTCTTGTGAAAAGCTTTTCCAAAAGAGTGAATTCCATTCTAGCATCAAAAAAGGAACATCTCCAAATGAATGGCCATTGATTTGGCATGGGATGTTCGAAACCTGGTATCCACATGCTTTTGGCCATATAGTATACTTGTTGTGATGCAAAGAGCTAAATGTTTGTTTATTGTGTACAGCAGACAGAAATAGTGCCTTGAATATAAATGTATTGCTACAATAATCAACAAAACGATATTATTTAACTAGTCCCTCAGAACCAGTCCCATTTACCTTAGGCCACTTGGGATTAAGCACACGGGCCTTGACTGCATCATCTAGCGCTGCGTTGTACTGGCCAAGTTTGAGGCAAGCGGCGGAGCGGTTGCTATACAGGATGCAGTTCTGTGGGTCGGCACCCAGCGCCTCAGTGTAGAGCGCCACTGCCGTGCTGAAGTCACCGAGCTGGCACGCCTCATTACTGCGATGAACCTTCTCCATGAACTCAGCCTTGCTCATGACCGGCGCCTCAGCTCCGATGGGTGCTGCCCTGCCCAGGGCGCGAGGTCCAGCTCCTGTAATCTGCAAACAGATGAACATGAGTGCTGCGGCCTCGTGCTGATTCTACTTTCAACAGATAAGGTTTAAGCTTAAACCAACGTTTGAGGGAAATTATACTGTATGTGACAGCCGTGTGACAGTTACAGTGTTGCTGCTCACATGACATCAAAAAAAAAGAAAGAAATTTGCAAGAATAAAGACAATGGAAAAAAGAAGGAAAATGTTTTGCAAAGTGATTAAGTAAGTAAGTCTCTATTTGGCATTACTGCATCGTGAAATTCTTTTTGTCACATACCCAATCTTAGAAAGTTGTGATCAGATCACAGTGTTAGCCATGATATGGCGTCTGTAAAGCAGAGTCGGTTAGGGGGGGGGATGTGCTCAAGGGCCCAAAAGTAACAGCTTGGCAGTGATGGGGCTTGAACCTCAACATATCGATCAACAACCAAAAGCCTTAACCATTTGAGCTACGACTGTCCCAGAACTACACTGCACTGCTGGGATTCGATCCCACATTCAACTATTTACAGGCACTTTAGCCGACTAAGCCACAGAGTCAGCTTAGTGATAACATACATGGGTGAGAATATTTAAGCCTGCGACAGGTAGAACAAAAGGATATGACACACAGGGTTGTACAAATTCAGATCTGGACTTTTAAAAAAGCAAATAAAAAACTATGACGGTATTTTAGCATTGGCTAATCCTACTGAATAAAGCGATTTCCACAATGCACACACAAATTCTCTTAATCTGGGTACAACTATACATATATGTGGATTGTTGCAAAAAATATAAATCTGCTAAAAGAATAAATCCACTAAAATGAACCCGGCTGTCTGTTTTAGTTATTGCAGCAGGCTGTTGTAGCAGTTGGGACTTGAATGGTAGACTAGGGTGAGTTATTTTGCTACAAAGATAAGGGAACAGCTGCAGGAAGGAGGAACATGGACAATGCAGCTGGAAGGCTCTGCTGTATGCTTTCAGCTGCAAGGAACACAGTTGTGGAGGCTGCTGACTTGAGACTATGCAAGAAATTTATGGCCAGCCACCTCTGAGCTTCACATCTGGAGTATCCTCAAGAGCAAAGAGGGACGGACAAAGGGGGAGACCGCGGACGCCTGGGGAGAGGGAAGGAGGGCAGAAGCAGGGATCTCTGGCATAGGCCACACCTCTTCATAACGGAACTCTGGGATAGCGCAGTAATTACTTCCAGAGAGAGGAGAAAAAGAGGAAGGTCACAGAAGGCAAAAGCTACGGCTACAAGACGAGTCAAAGAAAGTAAAAACACACTGGAGCGGATTCGATAGTCAAAAAAAAGAAGGAAAGGTTTTGGAAACATTTGGAAAGCTTGTTTGTTGTTAAGTGTCAGGATAAGGGCATTCTGAGGACACCGTCTGGGTTACTGTGTGAAACAGAGGAGCAGAAGAACAAAGGTGCATAAAATAGGATGTTGGAATAAGAACAAATAAGCAAAAGACTGTCAAGGCATCAAGCGGGGAAAAGGCGAGCACAATATATTATATTTAAGAACTCTTTTCTATTAGTTAAAAAAAAGAAAGAACAAACTGGAAGTATGTTTGTAAATTGTATTACTTTTCTCTTTTTCTTTGTTGTAAATATATACAAAAGTAAATCATTTACACCTACCTGCAGATGATTATGCCAAAAATGATCTCCTCAAGCAAAAGATTCTAATGAGGTCTAAATCAGTCAGTGTGTACAAACGGTCTGCCCAAGAGAAAGACTGCAGTGAGTATTATCCCAGGCTAGACACAGATAACAGTGTTGGGTGTGCTTATGTTGGCTGGTGACCACATGGACACGCAATGGGACTTAATGAAAGCCTTGGTGCTGGTAATTCTGCATGGGCAAATTTGGGTACCACCGTTTCAGGGCGCTCAGGGAGCGAGACTCAACCTTCAGCTGAAGAAACAAAGCTGCAGAACTCATGCTACATAAAGAGACACATTTATTGAACCATCCTTGAAATTTAACCTTAATTGTAACCTTAGTAGCCAAAGGAAAACTTTTTTTTTTTTTTTTAAAGCAGCAGTTTTTGTAAAAGAAAAAAAAAGTCCCCACAAGGTCAACACTGTCAGATATTCCTATCAACTAACGCAAACACACACACACACACACACACACACGCATCACAGTGGGCATGCACAGACCCACCACATACACAAACATGCCACACGTGTCGAACCCAAACCATTCAACAGCTGTAAACCTTCCCCAGACACAACAACTAACAGATGAAATATAAACCAATTAAAATCTCTTGTAGACGCTTGTCTGACCACCTTCCTTTAATGCAGTCATAAATATTTTTGCTATCCTGCACACAACTGTTTCATAAGATCTCTTAGCTAACTTTTGAAAATGAGCACTTTTTAAGATGGCCAGCTACAAACAATACAGGCCCATAAACATACTGTAACCTTCACTTCCATTTACAGCAATAACCTCACAAACCCATAACCAAAACAAAAACATTAAATCAGCCATTAATCAAAATGCGTATTTAGGAAAACTGTAGTTAAATACACCTGTAGTTTTTTACAGCTTAGAACAGTATTTTTAATTGATACAGTCTCCCGCATCCTGGATATTGGAGCAGTAACATTTCTCTGTTACAGCATGGTGGAGACACCGTTTCATTTCTCCCTCGTCTGCAGTTCTTCCTCACATGAAATAGCTAACTGAGGTACTAAGTCAAACTGCAGACTCTTTCCAATAATACTCCAGGCCTCAGCTCATAAAGCAGGAATTTTCAACCTGCTCCTTGGGCCCCGGCTCAGCAGAACAAACAAAGTGCCGGCGCACTTGCTGTTTCGGTCAAGACCCCCCTCAACATGAAATGGTCAAAGCGCTAAAAGAAGCGTTCCTAAACATACGCCACCGCCACCTGTATGACCTAAACCTCTGGCAGTGAGCTTTACTTCTGCTTCTTCGCGCAGGTCATGAGGCCAAAACACATGCCTGTAAATAGCTTAAAAGACAAGTTGCTCTGTTGGCAGGTATCTGCCGGAGATGTGCATGCCTACTTTCATTGGAAGCAGTAAAGATTTGGACTTAGCGTGGCATGATGGAGATGTGGAACAGCTGCTCATCGGACTACCCGGCAGCCAAAATAGCATAATATGGAGAAGATCTTAGAGGTTTTTTCTTTTAAGAGCGGCCAAACAGTACAAATGAAGAGTACATAGAAGAGATATTTACAAGCTGTCATGATACCACATAAGTAGAATAGTTTCATTCGGAATTAACTGTGTTTGCAGCTTGCCTCGTGCTTTTGTGGGGATTGATGCTTGAACAACACAGCCTAAATACTGGCCAATGGTTTCAGGACCAGTTTTAAAGAATCAACTTACACCCCGGTTTCACCCCTGTTCCTAGACTAAAATGCATGCTTGAGTTGTTTTAACTGAAACTAACTTGTACCGCCAGGTCTTAAAATATGTCACTGCCATTGTTTTGTCTCAAGATACACACCAGTAATGGTTTTTTGTAGTTCATGTTTATAAAAGCTACTTAAACGTCCTACTAGCTTAGGCTAAGGCCTGTCTGTGAAACCGGGCCACAGTCTTACCCCTCACAAATATCCACCCGCAAACGCAGACCACAACAATCTTGGTGCGTGAAAATAACAGCTCTAACACACTATTATTTTTGATCAGTCAATGGCGCCAAGGAATTCTGACAATTACAAAAATACCTACAACTGAAAAGTAATGCTAACTTACCTTACTACTGCGAACCTGCTTTATATAAACGGAGTGATTATAGCTAAGAAGCATATAGTCCATTTACCAGCTAAATATACAACATACTGTACATTCAACGCTGTAATAGAAAAAAAAAAGTTCCATCAATGTTAAAAAAAACTGCTTCTACCTTCCATCTTTCATAAATTCCTTCATAAGTCTTCCTTCCATTCAGCCAATGAATTGCCTTCTAAGTTTTACCTTTGTATCAGGCTGTGATGAATAATTATCCGGTCAACCTTCATGTGCCAGGGTGTTTTCGCACTTGTGTCTTCTGGCAAAATGAATCACCATGTCAACTACCACAAACAATGTGGATTCAATACATTTCACGCCATGTCAAAGACTATTGACATAATGACATATTTGAAAGGTTGATATAAACCTTAGAAGGTATCAGTAATAAAACAAGCATGTGCTTTGCCTTACAGCCAGAAGTACCGTTATAAGACTCCTAAGCCAGGGTGTAAAGATAACCCAGGTGAATCTGTTGCTCACAGAGAAATCATAAAACCGCTGAGAAACATGTTACAGTCAGTAGACTGGAAGCACAGTGGGAGCCATGCAGACGGCACCGAGAAGCTGTTCAGTCAGAATACTGCTCCAGTTTCAACACCTGTTATGCGAACACAAACTGTTCAGAAAGTGTGTACGGAAGTGTTATACCCTGTACAATCGCCAGTTAATCGCAGGACTAACACTTAGAGACAGACAACCATTCATACACACATTCACTCCTATAGACAATTTAGAATAGCCAATTCACCTACACATGTTTCCCGCCTTGGAGGTGGGAGGAAACTGGAATACCTGGGGAAAACCTGCACTGGTTTTGCATGCACAGGGAGAACATGCAAACTCCACACAGAAACACACTGGGCAGGAATCGAACCCATGTTCCCATCGACTTCTTGCTGTGAGACTGGCATACTTACCACTTTGCCACCGTGAAAAATTTCACGGATCAGTAAGGGTTAGGGTTAGGGTTAATCAGGTGGATTAGGGTGGATCAATTATTTAGCTTTGGCAATTTGTTAGTTATACATATTCTAACTAATACAAATGAAACAAGGGAGTCACATACAATTGTCAAATAACTAAATATTTGACAAATAGCCACGGCTGTCTGCAGCATCGCTGGGATTCCAAGAGTGCAACCCTTCGGTGCTCTCTGTGTGGGAGGGATGGAATATTCATACTACTACCTGTCACTCCTAGCTAACTGAAAGCTTGTGTATGTGGAAAAGGGTGATCAGTGCAGTGCTGTGCAGAATGCAAGTTTACCCGGTCTCTCCCTGTGTGGTAGCTTTTCACTGACACCAACACTGTACCTACTCCTAATACACTATATGGTCAAAAGTTTGTGGACACCTCGCCAGCACACACATACTGCCACATGAGCTAAGAGGCCCATACACTAGCCCTGTTCACACATTCTTGTCATTCTGACCGAGATCATTCCAACTGACTGTTTACATGACATGTTATCTAATCATATCTGGTGTTTACATGTGCATTTTGTAACTGGCGCACTGCTCTTCTTCCGCTCTATGAATCTCATCATTTTCTGCGTTTTCAAGATGGAGATACACCACTTAATTTTCCTAGTTGTGGACATTGTGTTGCTCTTGAGCAACATGAGCACACCCTGTTGCTGGAAAATTGTAGGAGAAGATGAGCGTAAGAAGCTGGCCTTTTTGGTAGCGGTGCTTCGTTATTAAGCATCGAAATCCTATCCCTCTGAAGAGCAGAAGCCTGTGGATGAAGGGCCGTAGTAAGGACTGGTGCGAGAGAACTCGATCCCTCTAAACTCCATGGCAGAGCCTTCAACAGATTATTTGCCCTCACTTACAGGTTTTATTTATATAAGATAGCCTGTTATACAGAGCGCACATTCCTTGCTCTTCTTGATTCATGTTCATGTGTTCTGAACTATTGCCGGTATCTTGGATAACGCCTTTGGATTATGTTTTGGTTTGTTTGACGATTGGACTGATATTTGGTTTTTGACTTGTTTTTGCCCGTTCTAAAACTTTGCAAGACACACCGGAAATTTAATGGAGCAACTTTGTTTGATCGGTTAATATTACATACATGTGAAATTTCAATCAGATTGGGTATTTAACTCCAATTGAGGTGTTTACATGGAGCATTTTCATTTAAACTGGACTTTTAATCAGAATACAAAGCCCTAACCCTCACCCCAACTTACAGCAAACGTTCAGTTAGTCGTCAAAGCATTTCAAGGTTCAAGGTTCAAAGTTTATTGGTCACGTACATTATACGTGGTACAACATACAGTGAAATGCTTTGACGAC
>JAOUQX010000008.1:7739579-7751734 GCA_028566295.1 Liobagrus marginatus | reverse complement strand
CCTATTTTGGTATTATAATTTGGGCGTAGAACGTCGTCTTATATGCCGGAAAATACGGTAGGTAATTGTGCGTTTTAGTGACAAACGTATTGCTGTGTTTGCACAGGAGGAGAGCGGCTTCACGAAGACTGTGATAGATAAAGTGCAGAGCAGCTACCAGCGCTCGCTACAGGAGGTCGGGGAGCTTCTGAGGAAACGAAGTGACACCATAAAATCCCTAAAGATCTGATCGTCTCACACCTATGTTTCTCATGTTCTTCAAGTCGGTCCATTCACTTTTCCTTGTCTTTGCTCCTTTCTGACGCCACCTCACCCACCCCATTCAACAGGCACGCACAAACCTCCCCCGACGGCTTCAGCATCTGCAGTGCGCCGAGCCACCGATCAAGTGGATCCCCGTGTCCTCAGAATGCTAGCGTGCTGCGTAGGCAAAAAACCAATAAGCAATTTTAGAAGAGCTGCTCTATAAATGATTGTACATATTGTGAAGACTCACTCGAACTCGGAATTAAAAGTGAACAGCTTTGTCCTTTTCCCGTCGCTGTCTGATGTTGTCTTTGTTGGTATCTAGCAATCGATGCCCCTCTACCTACGGTCCCTGAAAGGTTTCAGCAGGCGAGAGGCTAAACCGCTGATGGTGCTTCAGTGTCAGTCCTGCTTTTTGAAGGTGTGTGTGTGTGTGTGTGTGTGGTGTAAAAAACCCCATTTGTTTCAAAAGGGCCTCAGTCACACAAAGAGCACGTGGCTATAATGCGCTAGTTCATTTACCGTTGATCAGCTTTATCACTATAAGCAGAGCTCATCTAGGGCGTACGTGCGTGACTATGCGTTTGCGTGAGAACTAGAGTATGATGCGTGCGCACAAAACACGGCGAGATGTAGCTTTCTTGCGCAACGGTTCGTCGCCCAACAGCAAAAACCGTATACGTGACGTAGCGCTTACTGCGCGGCTCTCGTCTCTTTATTCATTAATCGGACAGCGCTGTTAAATACTAATACAGACTTCAAAATCTGGGTCTATTTTTAAATACACATCAGAATCGAAACCTCGCTCTTCACATAGGCCGTCTGTTGTGTTGCATTACTCATTACAAAGGGGACAAACACTTTTTTTTTTTTACGATGCATTATGTTTACTGTTTGTACTGTTTTAGAAAATAATTTAAATTGCACTGAGGTTCCCTGAAATTGTGAGGATTATCTTCTGCAAACCAAAAAAAAAGAAAAGAAATGTCACTAACTGCAAGTACCTGATCTGATTGTTAGGGTGTTGAACTGTAGTAAGGGGAGTGAACCAACTGTTTACATGAAAGAAGTGTCCGATGACTTATTTATAGATGGGGAATGTGTGCTGCAGCTTTGCTCTGCTTTCGAGTTGTTTGGGTAGAGGGGTCTCACCTTTTTTTTTTGGTTTTTCTTGTGGAGCTCGACTCATCGTTCTCCGAACTGACATACTAGTGGAAGATGGCGTTTCAGGACTGAAGAGCTGGCTTTGAGATGGCGACAATCCGTTTTTTTGTTTTTGTAAAGGAAAACAATTAAAAAATAAAAATTAACACTGGAATGTGTTTTTATTTTAATGTTTTTTTTAAATAAACCAAACGATACACGATGAAGTGAATATTTGACTTGTTATATGGGATTATTTAGAATGCAGTTTAGATTTAATACATCACATCGTGCTACTGCGGTATTCGTATAGTACCGCAGTATGTTTTCTCTGTGAAGCAATTTGAAAGGAGTACATCATTATTGACAACATTGTGAAGTTCATATGCTATTTAAAAAAAAAAGGTGGATTTCTTCATGTTGCCGTCTTGGTTGTCTGTGAAATTAATTTACAGGGCTCATCTGACAAACTCTGCTACGGCTGACTGTAACGACATGCTTTTGTAATTGGGAAGTTTTTGACCTTAAAGTGCAAAGGATCTATTTGAACAGTTTTTTAGAAAGACTTTGATGTGAGACAACTGATGACGACTTCCTCCATGTTGTGATTCCGGCTTGCCAACATGGCAGTGCTCCTAGAGAGGAAATAATAGCAGTCGGTCTACTTTGTTTAATCTTTGTATACTGGATGCTGCTTTGATTGTCATAATGTTCAAGTTGCCTTTTGCAGGACTTTTTTTTTTAATTTCAGATCCAATCTGTTACCTTTCAGCATTTTTAACACTAAGTTGAATTTAAACAAATTCATTTCCACTAAGCAACCAATTTTTGAATTACATTGTAGACGGCGAGTTTTCAAATGAGGAGAGGACCGAGCAAGGCAAGCGTGTTTTTGTGAGGAGGAGGATCAGAGTTGAAAAATGTAGTTCCTGGTCCTATGAAAGCAGCAGCTGACCACTGACATTCCACTAGCGCTTGACGAAGACCGGCCGGACTAGATCCTTAACTAGATCATATTGCAGGTAGAAGAGTCATATTTTCATATTTGAAAAATCTTAGGGGAAATATTTCTTTATCCTGGTGTCTGTTTGACAGGAAAAAAATGATTACTTTATAATTAAATGTTCAAAATTAGATTACTAACATACTTAAAGGCAAAGTGGATTTGACTCAGAAATAAAAATGGTTGAGACACAAAGACCACAAATTATTTTTTTTTTCAACTTGTATTTTATTTCTATGTAAAGTGTAAGGGGTCTGTAATATAAACATGACCGATTGATTAATGATAAACAGCGTTGTTTCAAAGTAGTCGATTAAGCTGTAGCTCGTTCTGAAGGTGATGAGAACACAGTTAATAATCTAGAACACCGTTTCTGTATCTTGGCTGAAATGAGTGGGTTTATTATTGGATATCGGTTGTAGAAGTAAAACGTAGAGGTGCGCAGGAACCAGCCTTTTGTGTGTGTTTAACTTTTCTACATTTTCCAATGAAGCACACAGACGCATGCTTTTAAGCGAGTATTAATTTCTCCCTGTGCAGCGTTTTAAACCAAAGGACTTGATATAATGCACAGAATATTAACATTAGTTAAACAATTGCTAAAGGCATTAAGGAAAGACCTTTTTAGCCAATGGTTAATGAACTAACTATTGGCTAAAACTCAGTGTAATTACTGCCATATTTTTACAGTTTGTACATGTCCTTATAAATAATAAATCAAAGGAAAAAAAAGGAAAGGTATAGAAATAAAAGGTCCATTTGGTCTAATAGTCTCTAATGGATGTAGTAGTTACGTTCCAACAGCGTACTGATAAGCGTTGACATGAAACTATTGGGGTTCTAACATAATGACTGGTCATTTTTGGCATCACTTCACATTTGACTCTAACAGTCAAAGTTGTGTGCAATCTTTTTTTTTTCTAGCATAGCAGTTCACAGAAGATTACATTCAATAATACTCTTCTGCATTTAGGTTGAAACTTGGTCATATTTGTAGGCACAAATAATAATTTAGAAGTGCACCCTTTAAACAAAAAAGGGTGTTAAATAATTAATTTGCATTGACGAGCAAAGATTTTGTTTGAGTTTTGCGTATTGAGAATCCTAAATCGGTTGAATCGGCTCAAAATGTAAAGTTGTTCTAAAGTCACCCTTAAGTGTAGCATGTGCGTTACTTTTAATATAGTGTATTATATAACCAAGTGAACTGGCTAAATGTTTTACAGTCTGCAGCTTTTGTTTTACGGTAGCACTTGGTATAAGCGTCGCATTACAAACTCCTTTAACCGTAGCCCACGCCACTGACCGGCTACTTTCCTCTCTTGGCCCGCCCTTTTCTTGAAGCAGTCTTGCCTGAGCCATGCGTGGAGGGTTCTGGTGTGGATGCTGCGGCGATGTTGATCTGACCCTCCTGGATCTCCTGCCGCGTCTCGGCGGGCATGCGGCTGATCTGCTGCTGTGTCTCCAGGTAGAACATGATGTCACGCAGTTGCTCCTGGAGCTCGGCAATTTCGCCGTCCTTGTTCGTGACCGTCGCCGTAGCTCGACTCTCCTCTTCCTGCAGCTTTGTCTGTAGCTGCTGCTGATTGGCTCTCAGACATCGGTTCATTTCCTGCTCTTCCCTCAGCTCCTGGCCCAGCTTGGCCACCTTGTTATTTAGCTGTGAGCATCTAATTGAAGGAGTGGATTGAAAATGCACATAACTGTTACTTTTCATAATGTCTTTTTGAGCATTGGTGGAATTACACGACCTATCCAGGTGTGTTTGTTGTACTGTATTGCTGCTTGCATTCTAAGCAGAAACTATTTTAGCAAATCTATTGTTGAACAAGTCTACCGCTAACAAACATGACTGCTGTAAAAACTTGCTGCATTATGCACTCATTTATGGGACCTGGAATTTTTTATTTTTTTTTTAACATGCCAAGAAAGTAGTTTGAACGAGTAGTGGATGTAGTAAAGACTTACTTTTTCTCCATGGCATGTTTCTCTTTGGTGAATTCATTCAGCTTCCGCTCCAAGTTATCGCATTTCTCGATGGTCTCCTTGAATTTGGCTTTCATGTTGTTAATCTAAAACCAAATACATTAGTACTTTTTTTTTTAATGCATGTCTGGGGGAAAAAAAAAAAAAAAAGTGCATTATTGGTTGCACGTTTCCTAAACAAGCTTTCACCTCTTCTGCTGTTTCTTTTTCTAGATGAACAATTTTATTTTCCCAGTAGATGCGTTGGGATTCCAGTTGGCTGGTCAGCAAATAAGAGTACTAGGAAAGTCATGTGGAGATTGTCAGTGAACTGAATACAGTCATTGTGTGTTAAACTGTAAACAAACACACAAAAAAAAAAACATACCTCAAGCTGTAAGGAGTCAATCTTTTCATCCTGACACGAGTCACCGTCACACTCATACTGCACCATTTTGCCATCGTTCTTGCTGGCCACCAGCCGATGCACATAATTATCTTAGTTTACAGAAACCACAAAATAATTATTGTACCACTTTACACATGAAGGTAGTCAGAAATCTGCGACATGACGTTTAATGTATAACGCTTGCTTGAAATTTGCATACCGCCGGCATAATCCCAGACTCTGTGGTTGGTCAGTTGCATGGCGTAGGTATGCTGTGTCTCTTCGAAGTGCTTGTAGGCATGGCGACTAACGTAGCGGCCGCATCCAATATGACCACAAATCAGGCAGATCCACAAGTTCTGTAGGCATGAAGAGTGCAGCTGTTTTTAATATCGTATGCTGAGGATTTGCACCAGCTGTAATCAGGAACTTGCTCATCCCAGTTCTCTTCATCATTATATATTATTTATATTTCCAACAACAAGTTTCTACTTCATTTTGTCTTAGGGAGTTTTTCCTTTACCACAATCTACATCTGGATTATGTACATACAGCTAAAATAGAACAAAGTAGGACTGAAATATCGGACTACCTCTTGCACGCCGCACTCAAAGCATTTATTCTCCTCCACAGGCTCTGGGGTTTGACAGTACCTGCACACAGGGCACCTAAAAAGAGACAACTGGCTGAAGTTGCTCTTAAATACACAGTTGGAACATCATTTATCTAGCAGTCGGCAAATTTATTGTCCTCCCCTGAATGGCGCTTGGCTCACTCAATGAGTCAGAGGTCATCTACAACAATGCTACTACAGCCTAAAGAAAAAAGTGCGAAAAAATGGAGAAAATACCCCAGCGGTGTGTTATTATTACCATTATATTCAAACAGAATCTACACATCATGCGTTTTAACAACTCTGTTGAAATCTGTGGATAAAGGATCTGTTTGGTTGGCAAAGATTAGGAAAAGTCGACGTGCGCGTGAACGTTTACATTTAGCAAACACTCGTATCCCGAGCTGCTTATATTTACCTCATTTGTCCCACTAATCAGCTAAGGGTTAAGGGCTTTGCTCAAAGGCCCAGCCGTGGCAGCTTGGGAATGCTGGGAATTGAACCCATAATTTTCCGATCAGCAGTCCTATACCTTAAGCACTGAGCTGACAGTTGTCTAGTGTGTGTGTTACTCACGAGGCATCCTCCCAGCGCTGCAGGCATTGACTGTGGAAACTGTGGTTACACAAGGTGGTGAGCACACCGTTCACTGACTCGTCCATGCGCTCCAGACACACCGTGCACTTGGGCAGCTCAGTCAGGTCCATCACTGGTAAACTGGCTCCCTAAACGGTTAAAAACCAGTACAACGATCACGTCAACTTATAGTTCTAGATGAAGAATTAGACGAGGATATTATAAGAACAGTGTTGTAATAGTAAAGGGATGATCAAAATGTTGGTGGTATGGTGATTATGTATTAAGGTTAGGGTTAGTCTGGAAATCATGATTAATCCCTGCACATAACACCCAACTCTCAGTCAGTCATCACAAGGCCTGTCTCATGAACAGGAAAAAAAAAAATTCAAGCTCCATGAATCACCAGAAATCATGTGGCAACATGTACTGAGGTTCTAAGGTGAGTGAAGCTTTTCTTTCCAATCAAGCAGCTGCTCCAACTACAATCTCTTTAGGCACAGAAACTGTAGGTCTCTCTCTCTCTGGATCTAAGTGTGCTCTAACGCCTACCAAGAAATGGTGGAACTGCTTGCTCGCAGCATAAAAGATGCGGAGCATCTTCACCAGAAAGAGTCAAATAAATTTGTGGCATTAGTATATCGCTTAAAAATAAAGCTGGCTGCAGTACAAGCAAAAAGGTGCTTTAAAAAGGAAGTAGATTTTCCACTACTTCCATTTTGTGTGTGTGTGTGTGCATCTGTAGTTTGCACACACTTCTTTGGCGATGGAAACCTGAAATAAGTTCCTGCTTTTGTAACCAGGCCGCGGTTTCAGCTTCAAGCATCTACACTAATTTGTCACATACAATATTTGAAGTGGTAACCTTCTGTAAGGTGGAAAAAGGATGACGCACAGAACCAGAAAACATTCTGATGTTTGGTGCCAAGCTCATACCTTTTCAGATTTGATCACTTCAGCCCTCTCCACATAGACCAGCTGGCAAACAGCGTCCTCGATGGAGTTAAACTGCCGGCCGTTGCAGGATGTATAGAAGCCGTCGGCATCAGCCTATAAAAAGAGCCAATCGAATTCAAGAACTCAACTACTGTGGAATACCATGTTACTAATATTGCAGGTGGATAGGAACTTGCCTGGGTGGCAAACTTAATTAGCACCATGTACTGGTTGGGCATTGAGTCACGGATAATCTTCATGTGCTCCATGACGTCATTATAGGGTGCCACAAACTTCATGAGGTCATGGCTGGTCATTGTGGTCGGAACACTCAGTACACATAGCATGGCGCTGCGCCTCACGTCCTCCAGCAACGATGTCATCTTACTGTAAGCCAACGTAAACGCGGCATAAAAACAGTTACATAGATGCATTCTTATCAGTGCTCTGGGGAATGCAGCCTCATTGTTTCTGCCGTTTGACAGAATGTCTTGTCTCAGACTCGCTGTCAAAACCTAACAGTGTGGCATATTGTGTATTAGTAATGGAATGTTACTGCAAGATTCGTTGTAGTGCTGCATTGTAGCATAGCCGAATCAAAAGGAGGCATGAGATTAATGTCGAAATGTCCCCTCTCTAAGAGATCTAGTTCAGTGCTGGTGTCATTCAAGCGATGTTTGTGATGATTTTTACTTAATGACAACCTGCATTGACATATTCCAGCATGATATCACGGGTAAATTGTAGCCATGGAGGAATGAAAATAATCAGTAACAATATTTTAACAAACTGGCATTCACACCATTACGTTACATACATCAGCCTGGACTGTTGACACAGAGCAGGATGAGCTCATGCTGTCGGTGCCAAATTCTGGCCCTACCATCTGTGTGTCGTGAGTAAACTCAAGAGACTGTTGTGTGTGGAAATCCAATGGGGGATAAGTAGCTAAATAATTTTCAAACCAGCCAGTTAGACATAATCCTTAAGATCGGTTGACATGAGGGGCAGAACGGTGGCAGAGTGGTTTGCACGACTGCCTCACAGCAAGAAAGTCATGGGTTCAATTCCCGCCCAGGGTCTTTCGGCTTGGAGTTTGCATGTTCTCCCCATGCTTGTGCGGGTTTTCACGAAATACTCCGGTTTCCACCCACCTCCCAACACACATCACTGGGCATTGGTGACAATTATCCAGGGTGTACCCCGTCTGACGTCCTAGGTCTGCTGGGATAGACTACAGCACCCCCGCGACCCTGAACAGGATAAGTACTAGACAATAAATGAATGAATAGATGATTTGAACATTTCCCAAATCTAATGGTCCCGTACATCAGTGGTCCCCAGACACCGGCCCTTGGGTCAATTGGTACCGGGCCGCACAGAAAGAATACATAACTTACATTATTTCCGTGTTATTTATTATCTGATTGTGAACGATGTTTTATGATGGCAAAAAATAAAGTATTCGGAAAGTTTCGTTACGCATCGTAAAAGATACCAGTGTTTATGCCGGCCGTATCATTTTATTTTGTTGTATTTATCCGCCACATCTAAAAGGCCGGTCCGTGAAAATATTGTCTAACATTAAACCGGTCCGCGGCGCAAAAAAGCTAGGGGACCGCTGCTGCACATGCATGATTTTATAAACTGCACTACTGCCACATGATTGGCAGATTAAAAATTGCGTAAACGAGTAGATTAACGATTTTCCTGATTAAGTGCTCATTACGTTTACAGCACAAATTATAGCATGTGGCTTTACCAAAACAACTCATTACTAGTTTGGCACTTGTGCTGAATGAAAATTCAATAGTTAATCCAGTTTAATTCATTCATTCATCTTTAGTGAGCACTTTGTCTCAGTCACTGAGGCACAAGGCAGGGGATACACCCTGACCAGTCCATCAGACCATACACTCATACACACAAAGGAGCAAATTCAGTGTGGCACATTCACTAACAGACTGCACAGCGTTCTTACTTTGTCTTGTAGAGGTGCATGATGCCATGGATAATCTCCACAGACGGATTACCGCTGTAGAAAGAGATCTGATCTGGAAGTTGTTTGGATGGTGAGTCTGGGACTTGGTTGCTATCCATCTCCTCTGTTTTACTTTCTTTTGATTGCACACTCCCTTTCTCCTCAGCTCCATCTACAAAACAAGCAGGGGCATTTCTGAATATCTGATTAATTCTGCTGCTACTACACTTACTACAAGTGTTACATAGTGGTGGCCTGAAACACGTGGTCTAATGAATGCTTAAACTGACTGGTTATAATTCATTCAAATGTCTCCCGGTCACCATTACATCTATACAGAGAGCAGTGTGCTCAGTTGAATCTGGAAGCCGGAAAAGAGTAGAAACATGGGGGGAAATGTAGATTGTATCGCTTGTGTGACACTTGAACATAAGAGTTGACCCACCTGAGCTTGCCACCAGAGTCTCAATGACCATGTCTGACATGGCCCGGCTGCCGATGTGCTGATGTAGGATGGCAGCCTTGTCTGGCTCTGTCCTGCCCCGTAGTGCCATCGTAGCAGTGGCCAGGGCCTTGTCTTGCATCTCCTCTTCAGACATCTGCTCATCTGTGAGTAGATGGACACAGAGAAAGCACTTTTTCAGTCATCCAGGTCCAGCTGTTTGATCACAGTCAATGCTGGACTTATCCAGTAAAAGCGATCCAAAAATACATGTCGGTGAGCGCTGTGATGTCAAATGATGTGACCTATTATGACGTGCGAACTGCGTCACCACTGAGAGGTTATTACTGTTATGTAAATAAGCAATTGGGGGGTCTTTCTGTTTTGTAACTAAATTTAGACGAGGATTCGTATGTATACGGAACGCTTCAGTAGACGGAAAAGAATATACTCAAGATAAATCATATGTGTGTGTGTGTGTGTGTGTTTGGTTAACAAGTTTTCTAGTTGGTAAGTCTGGGGTCTGCACTACTCCATCGTCGTCATTACATTTCCCAATTACTCTCCCTTATGTAGCTACTGACTACTGATTACAATAAAGAACTGCTTTGTTACGGCTAACGTAGTGACACCAGATACGCTTTCAGCGTTGTAACTTACCAGCACAATACTGAAAGCCTTGTGGCATGAGCGACTCGTCCGCGAGCTCCAGACGGATCACTACAAGCGATATGCTCATGTGGTAAACGGTTAGCTTACGCGCTAAGCTCTGGAAACTTATCACACACAGCAAAACAAAACACGAGCTCCGCGAGACAAACAACAGCGAAAAAGATGAAGCGTCAAAATATAGTGAACTGAAAAGGAAACTAGTCTCTGTCAACTACACATATATGTATCATAAAAATTATTCCAGCGTTTGTTTGTCAAAACACGACATAACTTCAGGAACAGAGAAAATAAAGCTGTCATCGGTCACTTCCGGGTTAGGTGAGTGACATAAACAACAGCGAAAAAGATAAAGCGTCAAAATATAATTAACTAAAAAGGAAACTAGTCTCCGTCAACTACATACATATATAAAAAAAATTATTCCAGCGTTTGTTTATCAAAACACGACATAACATAAAAAAAATAAAGCCGTCATCGGTCTCTTCCGGGGCAGGTGATTTTTTGACGTTTCAAAATAGAAGCTCTGAACGTTAGATTACGTCATTACGTCTGTCTTTTTTCGATCGTTTTTCCAAAAGTCAAACTACCGGTATTCACACTTTATAAACGACTTTAAAGTATATAGAAACCTTTCGGAGGCTGATAGTCGATGAGAAACGATGATATGAACTACATATTAAATATGTATATAAAAAATAGTAGTGTTCCCAAGTACAGCTTAGCGTTTTTTCCTTTGCTTTCACGTCAAACCAGTTTCTTCACCTCTCACTTATTACATATCTAATTTATTTTTCTGTACTTCAGCTCCACATTACTTTCACACTATTTTGCTGTTTACTGGTCATTTCAGCGCTGTGAGTTTATGGACATTGCTATATGCAATTCAGCAGTGCAGTGCACACACTTAGTAACGTACAGGTATTTGTGGGCGAGTTTAAGAATATTTAATAGGGATAAGAAGCAGTGATGTTTATGAAAAGGTAGACAATAATAGGCAGAAAGACACTTTACTAACGTTTGTGGTAACTGTCCTCATACACATGTTCGGGCGCAGCGGCAGAGCCAGCACTAGAGGGCGCAGGTGTTTTACCTAGTTCTGCTTTGTCGCAGGTTTGGTGACGTTTAACAACTGACTCGAAAGGTCTCAGATGCTGAGGCCTAGCTACCGAGTTTAGTTCCTCGGACTATTTTTTTCTGTTGCTTTACTTAAACCCGTTTTGAGCGGGTCTTTTCCTTATGACGTTTTTTGTCAAAGAAAAACAAGGGGGTTTTCATCGCAATCGCTTGCCTTGAAAGTACAAATCTGAAGCGAGTGTCCGGAGTTTGGAAACCAGGCAGGGAAAGATGACATCTCGGAGGTGAGGGCTGTGGGAATGAAAAACAAACCATATACGATGATGCTAACTAGTCGAGTTAAACACCGCAGTGTTGTTTTTCAGGCTGTAATCCACCTGGACGCCGCTGTCGGCTTCAGCGAGAACTAAAGCAAACAAAGTTTCACACTGGCTTGTGTTAGCTGTTTAGCATGTTTTTGCACCAGTCTATAGGCTAGTTAGCAAACAATTTAGTCAGTCGAGTGCGCTTGCTAGCTGTTTATCTGTCCTAACGATAAAATAAACAACACTGAGCATATCAGACCATTGTGCTAACTCGATGAAACCCCACATACGAGTTAGCCGTTATTACTATCAACTGTTTTAGTTAGCCGCTATTACTAACAACTGTTTTAGTTAGCCGTTATTACTAACAACTGTTTTAGTTAGCCGCTATTACTAACAACTGTCTTAGTTAGCCGTTATTACTGACAACTGTTTTAGTTCGCCGTTATTACTGACAACTGTTTTAGTTCGCCGTTATTACTGACAACTGTTTTAGTTAGCCCTTATTACTAACAACTGTTTTAGTTAGCCCTTATTACTAACAACTGTTTTAGTTAGCCCTTATTACTAACAACTGTTTTAGCTAGCCGTTATTACTAACAACTGTCTTAGTTAGCCCTTATTACTAACAACTGTCTTAGTTAGCCCTTATTACTAACAACTGTCTTAGTTAGCCCTTATTACTAACAGCTGTTTTAGTTAGCCCTTATTACTAACAACTGTCTTAGTTAGCTCTTATTACTAACAACTGTCTTAGTTAGCCCTTATTACTAACAACTGTCTTAGTTAGCCCTTATTACTAACAGCTGTT
>JAOUQX010000008.1:7694004-7705482 GCA_028566295.1 Liobagrus marginatus | reverse complement strand
TTATTTTAAATGGGAGAAATTCGTTTGAGATACGAGCCGATTGACTTACGAGCTCGGTTCTGGAACGAATTAAACTCATATCTCGAGGTTCCACTGTATTAGATTAGTTACACACTGAAATTCTGAAAAAAAGCTGAAAAAGTGACGAAATAGTTTTTAAATAATAATTGTAGTACCGCCTGAGATTTGATTTGTTGGTCTTATGGCAAATTGAATAAATAAATCAATATTTGTTGAAGTTCAAAGTTTATTTGTCACATGTACATTATACGTGGTACAACATACAGTGAAATGCTTTGTTAGTATGTTTTATTTCGATTTATATTTCAATATTACTTTACCTATTGTTTTTCATCGATTTATAAATAATGTAATTAACTGCTTGCGATCAACACTAGATGATCGAGTGCTTAGTGTAAGTTGACGGTATGTGATTTGGGACACAGCGTTTGACGATTAATGTCAGTGGGACTTGAGTAGCAGAGAAACAGTTCGGGGAGTGAATACAGTGTTATTACTTTTATTTCAATCCGTTTCTTTTGAAGCACTTGACCTTTTTACCGTTTGGAAATTCAGAAACAGTTGCACAGAAGATAGAAAAAAAGAAATGTATATTTACAGCATTTGGCTGACGCACGTATCTATAGCGACTTACATTACATTTATCTTCTTTATCCAACTGAGCAGTTGAGTTAATGGCCTTGCTCAGGGTTCCAGCTGTACAGCTTGTTGGTGCTGGGAATGAATCATAACCACTGAGCTTGCACTTTCCTAAATGGGATCGTTTGTTGTCCTCAGGTTCGGAATGTTTGAGTTCCTCAGTAACAAGATGAGGGACGAGTCTGGGAAGCTGGACAGCACCCGGGGACTGCTCTGCGGCCTGGGCGCCGGCGTAGCTGAAGCTGTACTCGTGGTGTGTCCTATGGAGACGATAAAGGTAAGCGAGATGGTGATGCTCATCCTCCAGCATCAGCTTAACTCACAGCAGAGGTAAATTCTTGAACAGATTAATTTTCTGTTACAGACAGAGCTGATTCGGTTGTAGCTCATTCCCTAGGTAGCCTTCACAATAGAAATGTTTTTCCTGTGTATGTGAGACGAATGTAACAATTTCACATTTCCGTATCATTAACGAACATCATTTACACATGAATTTGATCGTTTCTCAAGAGATCGTTTCTTCCTGCTTTCTGTGGAATTCCAGGTGAAATTTATTCACGATCAGTCCTCCGCAAACCCCAGGTACCGAGGCTTTTTCCACGGTGTGAGAGAAATAGTCCGAACACAAGGTTTGTGCTGCCCTCCACTGGACATTGCATCTCATTAAGATGTTTTCAATTTTGCTCTATTATTTACATCTAATTATAATCAACATATTTTATGTGATTCGGTTTTAGTGCAGTATTTATTCAGTTCTCACACTGTATAACTGAACATGCGTTTAGTACATTTATACTCGGTAGTTAATTATTATTAACACACTTCAAATTTGAGCGCTAATGAGAGAATGAAATATAGAAACATGGTGGTAGCATGCAGTGGAATGTGGTGTGACGTTGTAAACTGTAACCTTTTTTTACATGTTCATTATAGGACTCCGGGGAACCTACCAGGGATTGACGGCGACAGTATTAAAGCAGGGCTCCAACCAAGCCATTCGCTTCTTTGTTATGACCTCATTGAGGAACTGGTATAAAGGTCTGTAGTAAACTTATTAGTGAAATTCACACACGGTTGATTTTGGGCGTATAAATAAAGATTGCTGTTTTTAAACCCAGGTGATAACCCGAACAAAACCATTAACCCTCTGGTGACCGGACTTTTCGGTGCCATAGCCGGGGCTGCCAGCGTGTTCGGAAACACGCCGCTTGATGTCATTAAGACTCGGCTGCAGGTGAGGCTACAGATCGGTACCTCTGTTAGTTTTGAAGATACTGGCGCTTCCGTAATGTAAGCTAATAGCAATGAAATGATCTTGAAAATCCACTAAGATTTATTGTTATTCTTAAGAGTTTTTAAACTACATTAGCTGTATTGTACAGTATTTTTACTCAGTACAATACCAGTTTAGTCTCAACTCTGAGACTAAAACGAAGCTGTGGGTTAGAAAAAGCATGTGCAGTTGTGAGTCTCCAGTTTCAGTGTTCTGACATGGGGAAAGTCTTCAGGTCCGTGTTCTTTAAGAAATAAAACTAGTTTAACAGAGTTCAGGTGAGTGTTGTTAAAAGCATGACTAAGAAGTGTTTCATTCCTTTTATACCGCAGCCGTTTTGCTAATTATTCTAATTCGCTATATTGAATCATTTTTTTTATAATACATTATTAAAAACAAAACAACACAAAATAGTTTTTATCTATAAATGGTAGCTCCAAGAGAACTGTTCCACTTTGCAACGCTTGTGTCTCGGTGTCTTGTCTAACTCTGTAATGTCACTCCACAGGGCCTGGAGGCGCACAAATATAAGAGCACCATGGACTGTGCGATAAAGATTATGAAATATGAAGGCCCAGCAGCGTGAGTGCACATATCCACGTTGCTGCTGGCTGAGATGTTACACACCAATATCTAAACAGTAGGAAGATCCGAAATGCTGCTTTAATGGTATATTTTGTGCTCTAGGTTTTACAAAGGCACGGTTCCCAGACTGGGGCGCGTGTGCCTGGACGTGGCTATTGTGTTCGTGATCTATGAAGAGGTGGTGAAGGTTCTTAACATTGTGTGGAAGACGGATTAATGCTGAGGATGCAGCTCATGGACCACAGGCAGATGTTCACAACGATGCAGTGTCACTGGGAAAGCAAGGCATGACATCAGAAGCTGTGACCTGTTTAACTTCCCTTATATAATTATGACCAAGAAAAAAAAAATATTTCCCCCAAAAATGTGACGTAGATAAATACTTGAAAAATTCATAGAACTGTAGTACATATATGGTTTCAGTAATGGAGTGTTTGAAAAGCCAAACGTTTCTAATGTGGAGGTTTTTTTTTTTTTTTTTTAACTTTCCTTTTTTAAGCGTCATGGATTTCTTTATAGTATTTTAACCATTATTTTTATTAGTTAAAATTTCTACCTGAAAATCAGTTGATATAAACATAAAGAACATAAAGACGTTAACATATATATGCAGTGGACAAAAGAACATAAGAAGGGACAAAGAAGATAGACAGAGGACAAAAGAAAATAAATTTGTCGTGGCAACAGGAGTGCAGCATACGTTACAGCCATGAAAAGAAGTTTAGGAAGGGTTTATCCAAAAAGGATTTATTAAAATTAAAAATACTTATTAATAGTGGTGGTAGTGGTAATAATTATAATAAATGATGATAATATATTAAATCATTAATAATAATAACAGCAAAAGTGAAAATAAAATGTTAATAGTACTAAAAATGATTATTAGTGTTGTAAAAGTTTAATCGCACTTAAATTATTCAAGAACTGAACATCAATGATAATAGTTCATTATATATAAAATAATAATAATAATTGACAAGAATGAGTTTTTCAGGTAGTTATACTGTCGTCTGGGTAATTTTTTTGTTTTTCTTTACCTGGTAACTCTGAAAAATATATGATATGATTCCTAAAGTATTTGCTCGCTTTAATTTCTTCCTATTTAAGCACCGAGAGGTTCTTGGATCCAAAGACACATAGAACGTCGAACCATCCCGACACAACACCAACACCTTTACCACCCCGAAACACACATTCCTCAGTATGTCAAAAAAAGACATGCACTTTCAAAACCTTAACATATTTGGTACTAATTAAAGCGAATTACTGAGTTTCCTTTAAGTGCCTGACCAGTATTTACTAGTGCTCGTGATCCACATGTAGCGTTTCTTCACAAACCCTTGCCAGAAACAACGCCAACTTGTTTTTTTAGTTATTTCTTTCTTTTGTGGTTCATGTTAGGTCGACTGTAGACGTGTGTGTGGTTGACTATTTTATTACTTTAACATTGATAATGTTAAAATAAGATTTCAATAAATACTGCCCCTTTGTGCATGGATCTGAAAATGCCTTAAATTGTTCCCTTCTGAGTGCCATTGACTATCGACTATTCCTACCTCAAGAAATTCTCCCGAAATCCAGCATTGAGAGGGAAACATCTGTTGCAAAGAAACTGTCTCTGTGTCTCCTTTACTCATGTTGCATATGTAATACTGTGTGTGTATGTATATGTATGTGTATATATATATATATATATATACATACACACGCACACACACATGCAGATTAAATTATGTAGAAAATAAACGAATGCCATTTTTGTTTGTCATGATGCAAAAGTAACTGCAGAAACGTGTATGTGTGTTCTACATCATGTTGTGTGTGATATGGGAGCCTAACACTGTGTTAAGTCTTTGTGTTGAAGAAAAACATTTGTGCCTAATTAATATATGGTTGTTCACGGTATTAAAATGTTAATATCTTAAACGTGGATGTTGTATAGAGTGTTAGTGTTGTAGTCTGGTTGCTAACGCTGGGCTGTTGTACATCTGGTTCTGTGTGTATGTCTGTAACGTCTCCTCTTTAGATTACCATTTAGAAGAATAGTGTACATGTAGGTTAATAGAGATGAGGAAATATGTATGGATATTACCAGGTCGTTTTCGATGTTTATCCAAGACTGAAAACATTGACATCTTTCTGTTAATATTGACAAGTTGATTTATTTTTTTTAATCCATCATACAGCGTGCCTTTAACTTGTGTTCTTAATTTTCAATAAATCTTGGTGGCTGGACGTGAACTTGTGGTGTTGTTTTCAAGATGTTATCTGATCATTTCTACTGTTCAGATAGTAAATGAACTGACGAAGGTTTTTTTATTTGGATGTAGAATAATTTCTACTGTTTTTTAGCTATCTAATGAACTGAGGAAGGGTTTTTTTTTGTTTCTAAGATATAACAAATGACAATTTTGTTTAAATATTACTGAAACCTCTGGTTTTCTTTTTCTTCTAATGTTATTTAAATATTCATGTTTCTAACAAAAAAATATAACTCAATTTTCACAAAGAACCTTTAAATGTTCATCTTTTATATCTATGAACATTAAAATATCAATTTTTCTGTCGTCAGCATAACATCAGCAAGAGGTTGCAACAACGTTTCTGACAACATTCTCCTAATGTTATTTTCACAAAATTCTTTAAACGTATATTCTCAATATTCTGTGAATATTCAAATGTCAAAATATAATGTTTTTGGAGCGTTTATTTTGCAATATTTTAATAAATATTCAGCTTCCTTGTTTTTTTTTTTTTTTACAGGATGGCTTTTTGTTTATACTGTAGCATTATTCCGCCTGTTTTATAGCTAAGGAATGAACTAAGGAAGGATTTCTCTTTTTTCAGTAACAAATTTAGGTCCTAAAAGCATTTCCTCAACATTCTGTTCTGGTTTATTTGAACAGTTATTTTTTTTGTAGTTATAACGTTATTTAAAGGTTACGAAATGTTCCCTAACCTTAAATGAATAAATAATATTCAGAATAAATAAAATTATTTAAACGCATACATGTTTGTGCATATTGTCAATTTACTTCTACAACTTGCCAGATAGTGAATAAACTGAGGAAGCGTTTCATGTAGCTGATGAATGAACTGGGGAAGGCTTTTTATTGAATCGCTTTTTTCCAGCTGTGAGTTATGGCCTCTCTTGCGTTCCGTACTGACTGGCGCTGTCATCGCTGCCTAGAGATGCAGCGACGTTAATTGTCCTACTTTCATTAATTAACAATGGCGTCTAAAGGGGTTTCGAGGGGGTTTTATTTTAACACTGTACTGTCTCTAGCTCGGTCTTTGGCTGCTCATCGACCGGCTCCGATTGACAAGGTAAACTCAACGCATAAACATTTAAAAGGGGGTCAAACAGGCTAACAAGCTAGCAGGCTAATTCCACTTCCTAGAACTAGCCGCTCCTTGACGTCAAAATAATAAATGTAATCAATGGGAAACAAGTGTTTTTAGACAGTTTCTGGTTAGAGGAAATGATTTCTGAAAGAATATCACTTTATAATACAAGCACTGGTAATGGAGGCGAAATGACGGACTATATAACGTGGCAATTCATCCCATAAAAACCGGTTAGTGTTTGCAGTCTCAGAGAAGCTGACATGAAAACGTTCGCGCGAGCTTGTTATCAGGCAGTACTGCAGTGTTGCGGACAGCCTTTATTGTGGTTAAAGTTTGAAATTTGCCCATGATCCCGAAATAAAGCATGTTTACTCAGTGTACTTAAATTCACACATTCTACACTGTATAAACAGAAATATAGGTTAACCTGATCCTCACAACCATATCACATCACATCCTATCCTGTTTTAGATTTAGTCTCATTCTTAATCCTATAATAACCTCTACACTTGTGGAAAAGCTTTCCACTAGATTTTGGAGAATGTAAATAAATTTATTCATTCAGTCAGTCAGTATTAGTATTATTTATTTATTTATTTATTTATTTTTATTTCTGCTTTCTGCACTTCTTCTCCTCCTGGACTTGTTTTTGCACACGCTATCTGCACAATACTCTCTCTTGGACTCTCTTTTTTGCACACACATATGCACAAAATTGCACAGAATGTATATGTACACTGCATACACTATATTACTGTCATATACATACTGCATATAGATGTACATTTTAATTTGTAATTACTGTACTTATTGAAAATATTATTTATATGCAACCAACCCCCCGTACATCCTTTCCCTCACCCCCATTTACAGTAAACTTTCGTTCAGTCGTCAAAGCATTTCACTGTATATTGTACTAAGTATGATGTACATGTGACAAATAAACTTTGAACTTGAACTTGATGTGCTAATGTTGAGTGAAGAGGTCTGGGATGCGCCATCATGCTCACACACATTCAAGTTATGGCAACATGGGTGATTGCAAATCGATGTGGGCGTGTTCAGGTCACTGACATGAATAGATAAGAAAACTTGACCATTATGCAAACGTAGAGCAAATCGGTGCAGCGACTAGCAGGTGTAGTGAAGGCGCAATGACAAAGCGCACACACTGCTTCTCCTTCTTCTCATATGTTCAGAATGTTTTATTTTTGTGGCAGAAAAACTGATTTGGAATGCCAGTTACATCACTCTGATCAACTTTGTTACAATAGCAACCCGTAGTAGAAGTGCCTCATAAAGTATCACCGTAGCTGTACGCACATGCCCAGTAGGCTGTTCCTGTATACACCGTATATAGTATCCACAAACAGCCTGTAATTTAGCCAATTTGTTGAGTATTCTCTACTATAGTTCATGTGTGTTTTTTTTGGGGGGGGGGGGTTTAGGTCCAGAAGCTACAGTGCATGTGTCCGGTGGATTTCCGTGGCGTTTTCCAGCTGGACGAGAGGAGGAGAGATGCATTGATAGCCCTCGGCATCTTTCTAGTGGAATCTGAGCTGCAGGTACAAATGGCTTCTCTCGTTGCAGAATCGAGAGCACTAATTAGAGCAGGTGCTACCCTGGTTATGAAGGTGCTGATTAGAAGGCTGTTAGCAAGCTGCCGCCGCTGCCACTACTCCCTAGAGCAAGAGTCATAGCCGCTCAGTTGTATAAATGATATTAGAAATGATTCATTATACAGTGAACATTTTAATATGCCTTTAAAATGGGGATTTTTGCATAACACTATGTATATCAGGATCCAATTAATATAAATACAAAGATCGGTCTGTGAAATCGTCCATGTTCAGTGAGTCCCGATTGAGTTATAAAATGACAGTAAATATTAATATACTATATATGTATGTATTAGACTTTAGTATCTTCATATTTTTTTTTTTGTTCTGTGGTTGTTTTGCTGTTGCATTGATGTTTGGATGTAGGACAGATGAACGGATTATTATTTATTTTTTATATTTTTTTTTTGCTTTATTAAAAGAAAAGATTTTTTAACTGTTTCTTTTAGCACAAAGAGGCTATTGTCCCATACCTCCTGAGTTTGCTGAAAGGGCTGCCGCGAGTACAATGGATTGAAGAAAGCTCCGAGAGGAAGGGACGAGGTAGACCATTCGCACCTCTCCCTGATTATTATTTTAGATCATAAAACCTGTTACGCTTGTAACATCCTCACTGTTCCTGCAGAAACGCTTCCTGTTGCTGAGAACTTCAGCTTTTGTTTAGTGACCATGCTGTCCGACGTGGCGCAGAGGGATGAGACCTTACGGATCCAGGTAAGTACCTAGCTTTACGGCAAATCTGCGCCTCTCTTATCTGAAGTCTGCATGTAGATCAAGTATGCAAGCTTGTGTGGTTTTAGGAGCAAGGTACAGATTTTGAAACATTAATTTCTGTGGTGGTCTGACAAACTTTTGATTTAATAACAATAATAAAACCAGGGACAAACGGTCACTAGACGCAGGTAAGGCAGTGCCTCACTCGTCATCAATAAAAGTAAAAAAAAGTGATAAAATCTAAAAACATAAATATTAACATGACCTGTTACCCATAGATCTATTCTATAAATGTAATGTCTGTCTGACTCGTTATTGGTAAATCGTAAATTTGGGTATTTCATGTTCCAATATTCGGCAATACACGATGTGAGGCAGCAACAAGCTCAGCCTCGCCTGGGATTGCGCAATCCCTCACAAACTTCATTCATTCATTCATTCATTTGCTGTTCATTTTGACATGCATTTGCCACCAATATAATGTTTGTATACACTTTAATTATGTCCTCACTTTCTATATTCTAGCTAATGAGACACCACTGCATTCTGATTCTGTATTAAAAATATTAATTTCTCAAAAGTGGAATTTCGGTAGCAGGTAATAAATAATAGTGTTATGTTTTATCTTTCCTTCTTGACCAAATACCTTACCTACATATGTGTGTAGAGATTGACAATATGAGTTATCAAACATAACCTCTATTGAATTCATATAGTTGTTAATCCGACTGATTCAGATCCTCACTCGCCACCAACCTCGCTGCACTAGTCGTCACTGACTAATGCTAATCCTCACAATTATGACACTTTTTTCTATTTAATTTCCGTTTTATTTCCTGTATTTCCATCACATTAGTGTTCTTTTCACCCCTCGTCTTCCGCTTAAACTGTTAGGACTCACATCCGAACAAAATGATTGCACGCTGAGTTGTTCAAAAACAATGATACGGAAACACATAATAATGGAATGAGGATGACTGATATGAATCATACTTTTGATTAACGGGATTATTTAGTTCCATAAACCTGTATCTGGTTTTTATTCCTTTATTTATTTATTTTATTTTTGACATACATTCCTACAATGTATTCAGTGTGTTGATATGGTTCAGTGGAGTCTTTAAATGCTTTCAATCTTTGATGTGTCTTAACGTTTTTGGGAAGTTGGATAAATAATTTGGTACATTATTTTTAATTCAGATGCAAAAGAAAAACTAAATTTCCCTTTCCAAGCATCCTATATGTTTTTTGAAGGGTTTTTCCTGGTGTTTTCCCAGACTACAGATTTTTTCTCAGCGCACTTTGTGTTTATAAACAAACAGAGGATTGAAATAAGTTGTTTAATTTCTTTAGGAATCGTTATGTCGTTTGTAAGACTCTCTCATCCTGTACAGATTCTGGAGGCTGTGATGGACATCATGCAGGTTCTTCTCGATATATGTCGCAATCCTGAGGATCAAGACAAAGGTCTTCGATTTTAATATGCACGTCCTAATAAACCCTTAAACGCTTTTGCAGCGATCCCAAAAATGCTGTAACTGTCAGTCATCGTTATAACTTTTTTTATTGCGTTAACGCAGAATACCTGTGTCGATACGCTCTGCCGTGCCTGCTCGGTGTGGTGCGAGCGTCTGGCCGCTACAGCAACACAGACGAGCCGCTGCTGGCCAAGCTGTTCCCACGGACATCCGCGCAGCCGGTGGCTACCACCGATGAGCCGGAGTCGGTGCGACGCCGCTCGTTCAACGACTTCCGCTCCATCTTACCCAGCTCGCTGCTCACCGTGTGCCAGAGCGATACACTGCGTCGCAAAACCAGCAGCGTCTCCAGCATCTCCCAGCAGGTGAGGACGGATACGGGGCTGGAAGCTTTGTACCATGGTACCCTTTTTTAGGTGCAAACAAACGGTACAAGCGTCCATCATATTCCCCGTAAAGATGACCTCTTTATTGGACATGGAATAGAAAATGTACGTAGATTTTTTAAAAATTGCTTATCAGTTGCATTTCCTCACTTAGTTTTAGTTATCACTTATGCTATTGCATCATGTACTGTAAACCGCTGTTCTTTCACCATCTTTTCTTTAATTTAGTCAGCAGACAGTTGGTCATGTGACAGAGAAATTGTATTAAAAGTCATTTAAAGACTGAAGACCAAAAGTATTTCCTGCGTCTATTTGGTGTCCACTTGCCCTAAAGACTCCATCCAGAAGTACTATAAAAACCTGGAAATCTTTTCAACAATTACATGGGAATTAAAGGCAGAATCTCTTAACGTATTAGAACAAGTGTAATCAACCAGCCTGTGATCTTGCTATGAACTTTATTAACAGCTTCTGATCAATCAGCCATAGTGTGAATTATAAATATTGATAATAAATTATATCTATGTATATATAATGGATAATAAATGAATAGATAATAAATATAAAACTGGATACTCACGCTTCTACCCTTTATGTTTTGCAACAGGGCAGTCCTGAGCGTACAGGAATGCCTCCGAGCTCTCCTGCTGATCCGTCCGCTCCTTACTTTGAAGGTAACATACGAAGACCCAAAGCATCAAATCAGTATGAAATCGAATCCTCTTAATACTGACAGAGAATATTTATCATTTTAGTTCCAGTTCAGATCCTCTTTACACACGTGACAGTGATTTGCCGCAGAACTATGATCATTGTTCACCCTTATTTCTTATTGTGTTGTGTAACGATGCGCCTTCACATTGCAGTGTGTAAGGGCGACCGTCCTTACACAAAAGCAGCTGCGGAATGATTTATCTGCATGAGTAAATATTAATGATACCCAGTATCAAAATGTACCGTTTTTGAAGGTAGATTAGCGATGGGAGCTGATCCAGCTCCAGCCGAGGCTAATGGCTAACATACACCAAGGCTAAAGACATTAATGTTTCTTTAACACCGCTTTCGGCAAGTAAATAAGCATGTCCAGTTTACAATTAACATCACAGTTTGTTTGTAAAATTCAGTTAAAGTGAGAACACACAAATTGTCGAAGGTCTGTTTCGGAAGCGTCTGATTGGCCGATTGTGATAATTAAGCCCATTGTGCAGATTTGGCTGTAAAAGATCCTACATAACCGTCCACAATGGCTAACATTCCTGTTAGTGAGCGAGAGTGAGAGATGCCCACACACCCGGGAGAGAGAAGGAGAGAAAGTGGGTGAGAAGGAGATAGAGAGAAGCCCACGTACCTGAGAGAGAGAGAGAGAGAGAGAGAAGCCCACGTACCTGAGAGAGAAGCCCACGTACCTGAGAGAG
>JAOUQX010000008.1:7625974-7650689 GCA_028566295.1 Liobagrus marginatus | reverse complement strand
TTATGTTTGAAGCCTGAAATGTGGCAAAAGGTCGCAAAGTTCAAGGGGGCCGAATACTTTCGCAAGGCACTGTATGTATATACTGTATACTGTAATACACTGAATTATTGTTCTACGTTGTAAACCCATTAAAAGAGTTGAAGCCGAATGACAAAAGAAAGCTCACTCAGAACCGTAGCAATATTAGCAGACAAATAAATTATACATCGATTGTTTACGCCATCGTTTGATGCAAAAAATCATTTGGTTGTATCCGATTGGAAATGCAGTCTAATAGCAATGCAAATGAAATGCGTTTGACGTGCCTGTTAATCTGCTCAGAACTAATCATGATTAGGGAGAAACGTTGGATCAGAACCGGTTCCAACCAGTTGATATGGATTACTGTTTACCGCATTGTTAAAAGCAGCAGCTATTGAGGTCTTGGAACAAACTAGAAGCAAAAGCTTGAGGTGGCAGTTTTATAGCGAACCCTGTTCTCTCTGTCTCGCGCACACACACGGGGCTAATACAAGCTGACAATGATGAATGGTCTTAAAGGGGATACCAAGTTCGGGTGCAGCACTGGTGTATTTATGCATGTGGGTGTTGAGGTGTTTTTTTTTTTTTTTTTTTGCTGTTGAACCCACTCTAAATCTGCATACGCTTGGCAGCTTGCTTGCTGCAGTGACCCACTGTGGTTAATCAAATACAGCTGGCAGGCTTTGATTGTAAAAAAAAACTTATAGCAGGAACGTAGAGTTCATTACGGTCACATGGCATACGCAACACTGTCCCAGTTTCTACCTTTAATTTAGATATATTACAATTTAGAACTGAAGGGATTCACTCTAAACATACTGGAAAATATTCTTTTTATAAATTATCTTATATACTTTCTCATGGCTAGCGGTATTATCTAAAAAATGTTTAGAGGAGAGAAAGCCAAGAGGGGAAAAACAGATTTCATCTACAATCTTTGTGTGGGCCTGGTGTTTTATGGCCTAGTGCCTTTAGCATTAAAAAAAGAAGCCCATTATACCTAGTCCCAAATCTTGTTTTTCTATAGTGCCATGGCACAGTGCAAATGGAGGGAGGGAGGGAGAAGTGCAAGCTTCTCTCTCTCTCTTTCTCTGTAAGCGAGCTGCTGTACTGTTCCATGTGAAAGGCTCAATATGCTAAATGTGCACCCTCCTTGTGCCAGCCACCTGTAGTGCCATTTCTTTTCGGCTGTGGCAGTCAGCATGGGCAGCCTGGACCATTACCCATTACATTCAGCCCAGCGCAGAAGGGATGAAAGAAAAGAATAGAATAGCTTCAATGCTGCTGGACAGACTCGCATGTTAACCCTCCACCACCCCCTTTTTTTTGAATTAATCCAGTGTTTGAGAGGCAGCTGCTATACTGATGTAGCAGACACCTGGTGAATAGTTTTCAACCGAGAAAAAAAAACAAAAAACAAGTCATGTTTGTGATGCAAGCTTCGAAAAGGTTGAAAAGGAATTGTGCCAGTGTGTGTGCCAAAATTTCAAAACATTAGGGGAAGAACCAAAAAAAACAAATTGTGTCAAATAGTCATCTAGGGCACCTGGCACGGTTGTTTTCAGATGTGTAGTGCAAATTTGCATTTGGCAGCAGATGCCCTGTTTGGAGAGGGTGGGGTGTTTGGGGGGGGGGGTGTGAAAGAACAGAACAGAACACAAAAATCATCATCAAGGGCATGTGACAACTGAATTGCCTTTCATGCATTCAGCAGCTTCTTGCAAGATCTGCATGTGATTCGGCCCCCCCCTCGCAGATGTGACTATGGTTAATCTATACTTAGCAGATGGGAGGGGAGTGGGGAGGGGGACGCAGCATCAACATACTAGTCATTGTGCCTGAAACTGACCCCATTCAGGGTCATTTGGCATGTGACACCACTCGAGGCGGAGCTAAATGGCCCCATGGAATCAGGCACACAAGGGCCATAAAAATGCCAACCCTCTATTCCCCTGGGGTAGGGAGGTGCTCGCTGGCCTCTTGACACACACTGGCAAGCTTGAGAGGAGAGACAAAGAAGAGGGCCGGCCTAAATGGGCCACGGAGGACAGAGGAAAAATAGCACACGCTTTCAAATGAAGCTATGGAGAGCAGAGCAGTGGAGTGGTGGCCCCCTTTCCTTGGTGAAGCTTGAAGAGGTGCTCCCAGATGGCAGACGGAGGTCTGTGGCACGACTGGTTTGAGGCGGCTTCCCTCTCACCCATTCGTCATCAATCACCGCTGATCCCCCAATCTGCCAGTTCGAGCCACATGCCACAACCAGACTCTGAGCCGTTGGGACAAGACAGCAAAATCACACAAAACACTTCGACGCGCACACACACACACACACGGACAAGTTAAGAAAGACAAGTGGCCACAGCGTATGGAGTATTTCGATCGTATTTTAATGATTCTAAAATGACTTCTCATAGCTGTACATTAAGACTGTCAGGAGATGAGATTGCCTTTGTGTACATCGTACCGTGTTCGTATAACACAATTTGAGCTGCAAGCTTCATGTAGCTCGGCCCTGAATACAACATCTCTGAGAAACTGAAACGTGAAACCGTGGTGTTGTCTGCAGGCCATGTTCAAGGCTCAAAGCACTAACAAGACACTGTAATTGTGAACACATCCTTTACGTAGAGTAGTATCAATAGTATATTGATAACGTGTGTGTGTGCGTGTTTTATATATATATATATATATTCCAAATGGAGTCAAATAGGCATAAAACACAGGAATGGGCAGAGTTGGCTAGAAGAGGAGGAAAAAAAATTGACTGACCAGTCATCTAGGCAGCAGGAACACAGTATTTGGGTGCAACACAGGGGCTTGTAAAGCTGGCTTTGGTTTAGTTAGGGGTTGGTTTGGTAAGCTGAGGTCCAAGTGGTTGGTTAGACATGAAAATACTACACCGGAAATCTGCAGCGTTGCTGCAACTCATAGCAGCAAATCAAAAGATCAGTCTTTCTCAGTCCTTTACTGTTAATCAAGTGACCTTTAGGAAAACGAAGCAAGATCTGTTGATTCTTGATTCGTTCTTACCCGGGACCTTGCTGTGAATTAGCAAAAGTGCATTTTATAAAGCATATATTTCTTTAGAACCGTACCACATCTGCATGCCTCTTTTTTTTTTTTTTTTGACAGACTTTGGAAGGTGAAGTTGAGCAGAACAGCAGAGTTCATTTGTACAAAAGTACAAAAGCTTTGGCTTTGTTGGTCATATGTAAGTAGGAAACACAAACACCACAAGAGAGAGACAACCTGCAACAAAAAATGAAGGAAACCGCATGGAGCCTTGAACTATGATAGCATGACAACACCACTGCTTTCCATAAAGAACACAGACACCGCAAGAGTGCTTGTTACACAGTTAGTAAAAGTCCCACATCGTATCAACGGAATTGGACGCAAACTGACCAGGAAAATGTTTTTTAAAAAACAAACAAAAAAAACAACAACAAAAAACACAGCCTTCAAGTCTTTAGTACAAACCACAAAAAACACATTCACATCCAGAGAACATGCATGCTTTGAGTGAGAGGAGAATCAGGATGGAACACAAACACTTCATGGGACCACATACATTCCTCACGCCTTACATCCGTTCGTGTGGGATTGGTTTTGTTGTTATTTTAAGCAATACAAATGAAGACCCTGCAAACACCTTGTCTTAGTGGAAACGGGATCAAAGAATAAATACATTCATCACTTGACAATAGAGCTTTGATAATAAAAACAAAAAAAAAATCCAAAAATAAGTATAGATTGAACACTGTCAAGAAGTGTTTGCACCAATATTGTTCAGAGGAGAGGCCAGTCGCATGGAGGCTGCTTCTTTTATGGGTTCGGGTAAATGGCTCAGAATTAATCCCCATCTGTAGTCGTTCGAAAATGAACAGCAGATTAAAGAAAGAACAAGACTCCTCTCTCCAAAACACCTCTCCTACATGATTTGACGTAAGTCATGTTATGGAGATTCTATTCACAATCACGTCGACATTTGAAGCAGCAAAAACAACAAATAATAACCAGATGCAATAATGCATACGCATGCTCCCAATTTCAGGCCATACAGAGACCCGGTCACGGCGGGAAGGGAAGGGAGGGAGGGGGGAATTGATATAGACATCCTTACACATTGTAGTGGTGTCTTTAAGGGAAACAAACAAACAAACAAGCATCCTCAGTCTGGCCTCTCCTCTCCTGAGGTCGGAGACTGTAAGTGTTAATGTAAACAGAGATATACACAAGAATCATTACGCCAGACAAGCTGTTAATCACTCAGTATGTGCTTTGGTTTAGAGTCTGAAATTTTGGGTATGCGCTTTATCTGATTTTGTTTATACACTTTTATGCTTAAAAAATTTTTTTTTTTTTTTTTTTTTTTTTTTACTTCTAAAACACTCTGAAACTTAAAAGTAACATATTCATGTACATCTCTGGCCTTTTTTTTTTTTTACTTTGTTCTTTTAATTTTTTTTTTTTTTTTTTTTCGCCCAAAAGCATTGTTTGAAATGAGAACGCTCTTTAAAATCTATTTTGTAGGAAACTAGTGTTTTTTTTTTAGCATTAAAATACAGAAATTGACATAGTATTGACAGTCTTACAAATGTAGGTTTTTTTTTTTTTTTTTTTTTTTGAAAGTTCCACAGTTTCAAAATATGTAGAACTATCCCTGAATTCTGAAGTAGAAACATTATTGTCACAGTTTGAAACTTTTCCATGCTTTTTCAGCTACATCTGAAAAATAACAATATTTCGGCCATGCGTCGCATCTCGTTGGTGTGTAAGTGCTGATATGTACACAAGAGATTCAATTGCAGCTTTTTCCTGGAATCCTGTAAAGTCTATGGAAGTGACAAGGAGGACACAATAAAGTCTCCCTAGCCTGATATGAGTACACTTCCAAAAATCTATGGCCTGATCACTTAAGACTAAATGAAACCTAACTTCAACATTGATAATTACTCATTTAAATAGTCTTTTCTTTGGCCCAGGAGTAGCTTCCATGATGCAATGTTGGCGCAAACAGGACATGGCTACATCAACATGGTCCATTTCTCTCCCTAACTTCATTCACAAACAACTGAGATTCTACAGTGTATTAACTTTGTTGAATATGTGTGAATTTGGTCTTTTGAAAAGAGGATTCCAGGAAAAACGGCTCTAGATTATACAACAATAGCTGCACCTCTTGATCATAAGTAAGCACTTGCACTGGGCTTTGGATTAAAAACCCCGAACAAAAATACAAAATCAAAAAAAAAAAAAAAAAAAGGAATGGCAGAAGAATTTGCATTGAGTGAGATAAAAGTTGCACATGGAATGTGATACACTGGAACTGTAAATCAGTAAATAAAGGGTGTTAAACAGTTTAGCAGTGAATAGGAATACTCCTACCAGTGTCTGAACTGATCATGTAAGTGACATTTAGCAATCCAAGTTGACATATAGGTTATCTGAAAAGAAAAAATAACCAAAACTTAGAACAAATAGCCCAAGAGCATTTCTGCTGACTGTAGAGGCGATCCAGTGTATTGATTCCTTATTGAATGAACTTCTCCAAAATAATGGTTGCGTTACACAAACATCCCGATTCTACTCCTGTTTTCTTAGTTCTTTCATTCTTTTTCTTTTTTTGGTCTGAACTAAAATAAATTAGTCCTTCTGAAGTCCTTCAATAATGTTCGGCTGAAGACGAAAGTAACGGCAAACCAACTCGAGAAACTAATGTAAACTTCAAAATTACATTTTTTTTTTTTTTCTTTTTTTTTTAACTGCCAGCCCACCAATCAGAAGAAGTTTTACAAAGGTTGTTCATTGGTTTTAAGTACAATGCCATATAAACTAACATTCCCACATCAGCTAAAAGTAAAAAGAAACGTCTTTATAATATTATTTCTCCTGAAATGTTATTTTCTGCATTTAATCTAAAAACTTTGGTAGTGAAATTCTACAGAAAAGAAGTTTGTTCGTAAGCCATTATTTTCCTCAGTACTAGTTTTCTCTTTGGATTTCTTTAACATTAAACTTAAATACATGCATCCAACACGCTAAATTCTAGTTATACTATGTTAAATATGTTAAAAACAAAGACGACGACAACAACAAAAACATCCTTAAACCTTTGTTGAGAGATGGGCGGGTTACAACCATTCTGAAAACCTTACACCTCATACAACCTTGTGAGGGCAAGCTACGTCGTCACCCTCTTCTTCCATCAATCGTTGAATGTACCGTTCTTCAGAATTAAGAGGTAGCGATTTGACAAGACTATAAAAGAGGTTTACAGTAAACGAAAAACCTCAACATCCAGAACTGAACAGTACCGACACGGTGAACTTTCAAAATTCCAGAAAAAAAAACAACCCCAACCATCACCCAAATCACCTCACACCCCCCCCCCCCCAAAAGAAAACACTAAAAGAACTTCCAGTTCAAACATTCACCGAAGCATAACAATAAGTTGTCTAAAACAGGTACCATTACTTTTGGCTTTTTGTTTTAAGAGTAAACCACCTATATATTATTTAAGTAAACATTAAAGTTTAAAAGAACACCCAGAACCACTTCCTTCTCTACCAATGCTAAGGTGTAGGAGCCCAATAGGGTACAATCAATTATGGCAATTTATTAAGCCGCTTTTTTGCCACGCCTAAAAGGGTTAGCTGACTAGCCTGACTAGCAGTCATGAAGGCTACCAAAAAAATGCTCCCGTAATTCAGTAGCAATTACAATCCAAGCTAAATTAAACTGAGAATGTGGGTGCTATGGTATGGGTCTAAGCAATGTGCATATGGACTATAGCTAATGGACTAACGCTTGTGAACGTGTTTGGTCAGCTGCACAAAGCTTTTTATGGAACACCCTAAACATTTCTGAAGGCTCTCAATCATATATTTTAATCTACTAATTAAAACCGAAAAAATAAGTTTACCAACTGTTTGTTATTTAAAAAGTGTTTTAGGGGTTCTGTGGTCCAACTCCCTGCTTTAAATTGTATACCTGGACGCAACAGCTAGTGACACAGATAAAGAAACCAATGCATAGGCCGGTCTAAAGTGAGGTGAAGAGCCTAAAGAAATTAAAACAGAATCAGTGCCTGAAGCTTACAGTTGCAGCATTAAGAAAGGAAAAACAAATGCCACAGAATATTACCACCTTTTGAATATGCTAGTCTTTCAACCAGTGGGGCTTTCGTATATTTAACTACTACTCCTATCGCTTAAGCTGAGAGTGAATCCACCGACGGCTCAACCACTGGTAACCGCCATCTTCACAGAATACAGGTGTGCATGAAATCCATTTTTTTTTTTTTTTTGCATTTAAGGTATTCCATTCAAAGAGTCTTTGGCTTATGATGGGGAGGTATGCATTCGAAGGTGGCTGATGAGGTTACGCTGTTGGGTAAACTTGCCCCCGCAGAGCTGACATTCATAGGGCTTTTCCCCAGAGTGTACCCGCATGTGCTCGGTGAGTCGGTATTGGCGTGTGAAACGCATGCCGCACTCCTCACAGGCAAAGGGCTTCAGACCGAGGTGGCTGCGCATGTGCCGCGTCATGGTGCCGCGCTGCGTGAACATCTTGCCGCAGATGTTGCAGGGAAACGGCCTGGTCAGCCAGTGTGTCTTCTCGTGTTGCCGCAGCGTGGCTGGATCTTTGTAGCTCTTATTGCACACTGTGCAGCAAAAGCGTCGAGACTCTACTCCATGCACCTGGACCGTCTGTGATGACAGGTCCTCAGCTTCAGCCTCGTCTTCCTTTGGATAGGCATCGTCCTCCTCCTCTTTGATGTAAAGCTCCTCCTCTGTATGGGTCTCCACGTGGGCGTTTAGTTCCTCCGAACTAGGAAAACCTTTACCACAGGGAATACAGACATAAAGGTTGTCGCCAAGGGCAGGCTCGAAGCCTTCCTGTCGATACACGTAGTTGGCACTGTTGCGTCCACCTTCGTTCTCACTCTGGCCACTTTCTTCACTTTGCTCCTGGCCATTCTCCAGTCCTTCTTCCTCGTCCTTACAGTTGTAGGATAGATCCGAGTTGGTATTTCCACCACTTGAGAGCCGTTCTCCAGCCACATTTAGCCTCTTGGCCACCCCGTTAGGTAAACTGGACCTTTCCATATCTTCACCTTTGTGGCCTTCGCCCTTGGCTTGCCGCCTGGACCGTGATGTTTGGCGGCTGCTTTTTTGTGTGTCGGGGTCTGGAAAATGCTGGCTCTCATCACATTCATCTGCTTCACAAATGTCCATAGGCTCTCCAGTGGTAAGACTCTGAGGGTTGGTGGGGAGGTCATCGAACGAGGCACTGTTGGCTGTGGATTCTGAGGCAGACTGAGGTGATTCTTGTGGGATGCTGCTTGGACTTACTTCTTCAGTAACTGTGCTTCCTGAAGGGCTTTTCTTTGACAGGTCCAGGCCAAGCTCCAAAAGGCCACCACTGCTAGTAATGGGGCCATTACTCCCATTTTTACTAGTAGAGGGACTGAGAGAGTTGGCTGGATTTGCACACTGAGCATTCCTGACAAAAACCTCATCCTCAGACAACTCATCTTTGAGTATCTCTTCGTGTCTTTTGGTTTTTTCACTGTCTTTAAACCCTGACATTTGGTTTGGGGTAACAGGTGTGGAGGATAACCTTTGGTTCCTAGACGTTCTTCCATTGGTAGGAGTAATGGGCTTGCTGTGTAGGGATCTGCCGTTGCGTTTCAACTTTTTTCTGCAGAGAGCAGCTAGGTCGTGGAGTTGGAGGTAGCTTGCTGCCGTGAGGAGGGCATTAAAATTGTGGTCGCTGACCTGGTCCGAGGACAAAAGCTTGCCAGTGTAAATAAAGTCTAATACCTGTCGAAAAATCGACGGGTTGACCATATCTGTATCAAGATTAATTAAGTTGTCATGAAGGATGAGGGACTTAAAGTAGATACTACTAGCTGCAAGAATGTTCTTGTGTGCCCGGAAAAGGGCATTTTCTACAACTATAATTACATCACACAGATAACCTTTGGCTCTTTGTTGGTTCAGCTGCAGCAGCAATTGTTTGGCATGATTTGGCAGTTCCATTTCCAGCTTTTTGTCTGCACCTAGAAACCTGTAACGATACGAAGGAAAATTTAGAACAAGAAAACCGAAAGAGGAGATTCACTTTGCTATTACACACAATACTTTTCTAATTTCACTGAATATGTATCCTTAATGTAACTAAATCCAGCACACATTATCTCACCATTTAGCTGAACTAAGAAAAATAATAATCACACAAAATTTCACAGCCTTAACACTTTAAAGCAGAAACCTCCACAACCGAAAAAAAAACCTTCTTCCAGTCTTCTTATCTTTAGAAAATGTAATTTTTGCTTCACAATCTAGCTTTTCCGTTATAAAAAGCAAAGACGCACATCCCAGCACAAAGCAGATAAGGTGGTGCAAGCAATAGCAACATGGTCTTAGCCTTCTTAATGTTCCTGCCACCACTCATTAATGCCAGCCTTCAGGGTCAGTCTCTTTGTTGAAAGATGGGGGGTTGGGCAAAGGAGCCCAGTGGATGTATCTGACTGGCTTGCATGAAGGACAACATGAAACTTGAGCCAGAGGGAACACCAAGGGCGTGGTGGGAACAGGTAAGTCAGCAATTCCTCCACTGGATAAGCAGGTCCTGACTTGTAACAGAATCTTTGCAATTCCCAAAATAAAGGTTCAGTCATTTAGCAAGAAATGCTGGTATTAGCTGTGGAATCTAGAGTTAATACAACACTCAATTAGTAGGAAAAATTTGTTTTTATTTCCATTTACCAAACTGCAACTACAAGCGTATCAATAGGCCTAATCATATCTACTGCTTTTGTCCTCCTCACATTATCATTAATTATGCAGTAGCAAATTATGCTTTAGCGTCACGCTATTCCAGTAATCTCAGTTTCTACACGTGCTTTTGGCTACTTTTTATTCGATTCTAAACGAAACGCTCCTGAAACCTTGAAAGGCATTCATTTCCAATTCAAGAGGTTTGTAGAAAATTACCTCCTTTGGCTCTACACTTTATAAAGTCGAAGCTTGTCCTTAAGAGCACAAACATCCATACATTCAACCAAGCAGATTTTATATTTCATATAGTTGATCATGGAGCTAGCGGAACCCGTCATTCCGCGTTGAAAAAATAACTAAAAATACACTCTTTTCATGGTTAGGCAGCTGACACATTTGCATGGATCATGTGAATGGACTGTTACTTTTCACAGCATCTCAACTTCAGACTGGCTTATACAAATCGGAAATATCAGTCTTTAGTCCTATTAGCTGTATTGTTTAGCACAGAACTGATTGAGTTCACCATCTCCTTGTTAAAAACTTCATAGGTTGAATGCTGAGTTAAAACGATACTTTGGACTTACAGGACACACCCGTCTGACAGGTCTGACACACCCGGTATCTCCCATCGCAGCAAGTGAGTCTTTTCCATATGCCAATGTTACTATTAAACCTTACCAACATGTAACAGATGAATATTTGAATATTTTAAGCATGTTTGACAATGACCTTTCAGTTTACCTAGATATTGTTTTTGGTTAGGAAATTAGTAAGGGATTTGTTAGTGTGCGAGACAAGTCACAGCGAGGATTACTGCATGTAACGTCATTCTGCAGAAAGAACCTTTGTTAGTGTATGTGGAGGGTTTTGTAATTATTCCAACTCCAAAATCAAAGCCAGTCATAACACTAAATGTACTCCAAGTGGTACCATCTCTCAAACAGCAACAATGACAACCACTGCCACCACCCACATCTGTCTGACCGAATGTTTACATCAAGCTTGAAGGCCACAAAAGGAAAAACCCACTGCACTGACAGCAAAAATGAACCCAGAAAAATCAAAGGTAATTACAGAAAAGTATTTATTTGAATTGCGTACATGGGTTGATAAGGTGCTGCTGCTGCTGACCTTTTTTATTGCTCTGTAGACATTCCTATCCATGAACAGACCTGCACCAGCACCGAGATGAAACACGCGGCCTAATCAGCAAGATTACTAGCCAAAGTGCAGAAGAAAAAGGTCCAGTCGTATCACTGGTAACACAAACTGGCAACAAAAGTAATTTGTCTTAAACAATTTCTTCAGGTGCCAAACATTTCAGAATTTATTTTTTTGTTTCATTCAAAACTAATTTATGACGCTCGATACCCAGTAGAGATGTTCCAAAATATCTCAAATATACTGTATAAAAATAAAAACTTACTGTATTGCCCTCCACATCACTAGGCAGGGAAAAAAAAATCTTTTTTTTTTTAAATATTAGGTCCTGGTTATTAGTTATAATGTGTATAAACCACTGAACTATCTAATGACTGAGCATCGCAACATCCAGGGAATGTAAAAAGCCCAACCATGTCAGACTAAACTATTTGTTCCCTGCAATATTGCTACTGAAACTATTCTTTAAGACACACACAAAGCATTCTGGAAGAATTTAACTTTTCCACACCCGGATTGATATAAGTGCTCCTGACCCTTTTAACTGCACTGGAGACATTCCTGTCCATGAACAAACCTGCACCGGGATAGAGATAAAACAATAAGTCTCCAGTCCAGACAAATACCTACCTGGAGAAGAATAAGCAATAAGTAGACAAAACTCTTATATACGCTGTGATTAGCTTTGGAACTATGTCATCCAAATTAAGATCTTATTTATCTATCTTTAAATGTTTTTATTCCGCTAATATACCAGCTTATGAATTTGAAAGCTGGGGTCAGAGCGCAGGGTCAGCCAGAACATGCAGCACCCCTGCAGCAACTGAGGTTAAGGGCCTTACTCACGGACCCAATGATGGTAGCTTACCTGGTGCAAGGGCTTGAACCCTGACCCTCTGATCACTGACCATAGCCTTACCATTGAGCCACCACCACCCTATACAATCCAAAGCCTCAAACCCCATCTGACTGTTTAAAAATAAATAGATAAAAAATATATATAAAAACACTCGCAAAGATTAAGATTATAAAATATTATGCTGAATAAAAATAGAGCGGATCACTTATTACCATTCTTTTCCCAATAAAAGAATATATGGGCAATATTAATGCTAATACTTATGTATTTGCAGGCAATCTCAAAAGTTTCCTTCCCATATTTGATTCAAAATTACTATAAAAGGCCAAGATAATATAGTTTATTTTCAGAAATAGCTAAATTCAAAGACTAAATCATTTGACCTAATCTGTTAAGCACAGTGTTTAAAGACAGTAGGCTTCCTTCGTTTTAAGAACACTAATGTACTCAACATGCCAGTTAGAACCAAGAGCATGTTATCTAAAGAATGCGAGACATCTTCCTTTCGCTGCCCAAAACCGTTTTCATTCCCGACAAGAGACAAACTTTGCTTTTGGTCAAATCTAATCACAAGGATTCCACAGGGCTCAGTACATTTTTGCTCTGGTATACAGACAAGCTCTTACACAATGTTGGGTCAACAGGTTCTCACAAACACCGTGCTCAGCCCTAACATGATTGTTGCTTATGATGAAAGCTGTAGTTGGGTTTAGGGACAAAGAATTAATTCGATTTATTTAAAATAAACTAGCTGATGGAAATTGCAGCTCATCAAAGAGACAGCGGTCAGTTTTTAAAACGTGTGCCTGAGATTAGTGGGGAACCTAAAATGCCAGTGTCAAGCTCTCTCTCTCTCTCTTCACTTTAAAAGCCGGCTGCTGGTGACAGGAATTATCATCACAACACCATGGTGAAATAGGAACAGTTTATGGGTTTAAAAAAATGTCTCAAATTGAAAAGACCTAAATTAGTGTGATAGTATGTTTTTTTCAACAACAAATGGTCCGAAAAAGCATTAAAGCCAAACTGTTTCTGTTTCTGAATAGCACTATTATACTGCCAAAGTAAAATACATTCCACTTCACTTCAATGTCCGATCAAACATTTATTGTGCACTATTTGTCCCACTCTAGTCAATGACCTCAACATGTGCATGAGTTTACATGAAGCCATTAATGTAAGTGCATGGGTGTCAGAATAAACCCTTGGGATTGATCTCCTTCAGGGAAACTGTCACCCACATGAGCACTAACGTTAGTTCTACCTTAACAATCTGTTCTAGATCCGTGCAGAAAGACCACTGTAAAACAACACCCCTCCCCCAAGCATTAAAATAGATGCGATGAGAAGATTCACTCAACTCAGGTAATCCAATCACATTAAAAAAAAAAAGGCATGAAAATGTTGTGCTACAAAAATAAAGTTGGTGTAAAAATGCCTCATGATGTCACAGAATACTCTCACGGTAATAACGACGTAGCTAATAAGCTAATACTAACAAACATCAGCAGCAGGAATGAAATAAAAACGATACGTTTTAATATATGAAACGTTTACTATCGTAAATATTAGGACTTTTCGAGATGCAGCGCGTGCGATATTCCAAACTATTACGACGGAAATTTTACACAAACGTAGTTTCACATTTACCGCAAAACAAGCTTTTACATGCGACACACACAAACTAAAACCCAGTTTTTTTAGTTTTGTTTTAAAAACCCACACAACTCCTTTTACGTTCTGGATATTTGCCCCGACGCTACACAATCGCGAAATTTTGCCAAGACACATAGCACGAAACACGCCGCTATTCTAAAAGTCAAATAAAAGATGCACTACAGCAAACAGAGTGAACACTTACATTATTATTACTATTACCGTCCCTACTGTTATATTAGTAACAAAGGAAGCATGTTTTACCTAAAAGAAAATCTATCCAGTCAACGAAGCACATTGCCCCTAGCTTGCCAAGCTTGTACTGGCGCTGTGGCGTAAAGCACTAAACAAGAGAAGCCCCTGTGGGCGCGCACTCTCACACACGTGCGCGCACGCGCGCTTCTCTCTCACTCTCTCTCTCTCTCTCTCTCTCTCGGACGCACACAGACAGTTATATTGTTCCAGCATTTTAAGTTCCTTTTAAGACCCCGCTCGCGTAACCCACACACTCCACACCTTTGGACCCTTTCCTCCAAAATTACAGCTACCGAGCTAAGCGCATAGGCATTTTTACCTCGGTAACTCGAGCGTAGCTCTTCACACAGCCATCCTGGTCTCTCACCTCACAGCTTCCTGAGCGCCATCTTGCCAGCTTGTGACGTGAAGAATCCTCACCCCTGACCCAAATTTGAATAAAAGCCAGAAAAAAAGGGGTCGAGGGAGAAAAAAAGAGGGGGGTAAAGCAGAAGGAGCCACCAATTCGCTTCATAGCCCGGGGCATCTGGTTATATTCGGTTACTATATGTTCTGTGATCTGGCCATATTTACACACCAGGCCACTGCAGCCCATCCACTAACACACAGCAAAATTCAGCGAGAGTAAAGAGACATTTATTTGTTAGTTAAACTAATCCCTAACTAACAAATATGTCCTAGTATACTGTAGTCTACGTGCAACCTGTTAAACTGGCTAATCTGCACTGTTGTTATAGTTATTCCCAGGACTGAAACCAAACATACATATATACATACTGTGAGTAGGTGCAGTAGATATTACCATGCATCTATCTATCTATCTATCTATCTATCTATCTATCTATCTATCTATCTATCTATCTATCTATCTATCGTGCTCTCTCTAGCTATCTATCTATCTATCTATCTATCTATTATCTATCGTGCTCTCTCTCTAGCTATCTATCTATCTATCTTTAGGATAAAGATATATATACCTTTGGGATGAAATGGAAATGACTGTACCTGAGGTTGTTCTAGAAATAAAAGTGAGACTACATATGCCAATTACGTTTGATGACAACAACAGCATTTCAGTGCATGTTATTAACGTATTACCCAATGACGTATCCAATCAAAAATGTTTTTCTGAAACAAATTCATATCTATCTACTATTAGATTTATTTTTTGTTTTAATGGCTCTGACTCAATTTACCCTATTTCATGACATTTAACTATAAAATGGAATGTTGGACATACCTGTACTATATTGCTATGTTAATGTATGGTTTAAACAATGTATCACACAATGCTAACCTACACTGTTGGATACACTGCTACTTTGTATTGTACTGTATTGGTTTTTTTCTGCAGTATTCATATCAAAATGATTTCAATTCTTATGCTATAAGTTTTACAACTCCTAAAAACCTGATTTGTCAAAACACTGGCTGAGGATAAGTACCGGTACTCACTAACAAAATGATCAAAACACAAGATGTGGAAATGCTGTTGGGGCATCTTGTAGTGGCCCAGTTTGTTATTAAAACCCCTTTAATTGGTAATTACTTTATCATTTCTAAATATCAGGAGGCACGGTGTCGGAGTGGTTAGTGCTTCCGCGTCACATCAAGAAGCTTATGGGTTCGATTCCCACCCAGGGTGTTTCTGTGTGGAGTTTGCATGTTCTCCACATGCTTGTGCGGGTTTTCCCCAGGTACTCCGGTTTCTTCCTGCCTCCAAACACATGCGATTGAGCTTAGGTGAATTAGCTACTCTAAACTGTCCATAGGAGTGAGTGTGAATGGTTGTCTGTCTCTAAGTGTTAGTCCTCCCATTAACTGGTGATTGTACAGGATGTACCCCGCCTCACCCCCTAAGTTAGCTGGAATAGACTCCAGCGCCCCCACGACTCTGAACAGGATAAACGCTAGATAATGAATGATCGAATTTTTTCAATAGCAACGTTAAAGAGAATTAAAGAAAGACACATGTAAGGGATTTCCCTGTGCTTTACACACCTGATCCAAATTAGTCAGGTTATTACCACACACTCCCTAGGTAAAATCATGTGTTTGCCAGCGCAGCTTTTCACCAGCTCTGGGGGTTTTCCAAGGATATCAGTACTTGCCCTCCCTCCCTATCCTTATAATCCTGTCTGGGACTTCAATGGCATTGAGAGAAAATGTCATGCTGTGTACTCTTGTGCCACCCAGAGGACATTTTGGAAAATGAATGCTAATTGTTTCACATCCTATTATTTTTATATTCTAATATGTGAAAGTCTTCTTCTTATTGCTGATGCTGTTATTACTTCATCATGACTCATTAGTAACTGTATATTTCACCGATTTCATGATAAAATAAGATTATAGTATAGACTATATGAGAAATATACGAAGGATTAATTGCAACATATTATAAGAGGCATCATAATGTAAGGGTATGTGCCTCTATATGTCTCTATTATATCAGTATAAATTAAGCAGGGATAAAAAAGGATACCATTGTATGATTGTGGGGTTTTTAAATTCAATTTATATCACCATATAATATTTGATGCCTATTTTCTGTTTACCTGTTTATTATTATATGTAACATCTGCATAGCAAATCAGCTTTGTACCAATTTTTCCTTCATCTTCCTCACTTTGTCTTTCTAAAAGTAAAAAAGTGAAGTGACTGTATGTTGACATTCAACTGGTATAATCTAAACCTCAGTTTAGTAATAAACAACGTTAATATATGATATCAACCTAAATGTGATGACACTTTAAATAATTCTGTTCCTGTCATCTGTGAATTAAACATAATAATGGGTTCTGTGAATGGTGGAAATATTGTACATATTTAAATGAGGAGCCAATTGGGAGAAAGTTTGTCGAATGCTAAGGGAGTACATGAAACCAACTCTAGAAATTATAGCACTGAACAAATGTATTTTAAATGTATTTAAACCTTTAGCTTGCAGCTAGTACTACTGTCAGAGCTGTTATTACAGTAATGCACCAGTGTTATAGTGGGTAATAAAATGATGTGCATTTATTTACAAATACTATATGGAAAGAGTTTTATTTACCGTAATAAGAATATAATCACCCCTTTAGCACAATAAACAGAATTAAAATATAGTGAAAGTGATATTCTGGTTCCATGAAATCAATACTGATGGATTTATACCCATACAGTTATCAGAATTACTTTCTTGAGGTTTACATTTTAATTTAGTGATATTGAGAGCATACTGAGAGATTTAATTGATATCTGTCTGGTGCTACTTGTATGGATCGGTATTTAAACGAACTTGTCTTTAATGATTCACGCTATGGCTGTACTGTGAAGCCTAAAAGTTTATAATAAATACTTAACGTAAGTCTAGTTTTAAACAAGATACTATTTTCTAATACAATGTTGAATACATGACTAAGTTTTTTTGTTTAGGTAAATAAGATTGACTTTCTTTTGTCCCATTTACTTCATTCTATCACATTTCTGTTAGATTTATAAAGTCAAACATTAAATTTTTCCAGATGTGGATAGAGTTCTGTTTAGAGTTCAGGATTTAATTACATCAGAAATCAAGCTTAGTTTCATTCAAATTAGTTTCCGTTCCAGAGTTTTGGCACTGGTGCAAATCTAAGAATAATTTTGTGTGATGGGATAAAAAATATTTCAACATGTGTTCAATATGATCTGGCCTGGATAGAAAGGTTAAAGTACAGCCATATTTCTCATCACGAAGTTTTAGTAACAATCCTACTAAAAGGGATGTGGTGGCTCAATGGTAAGGCTCTGGGTCAGTGATCAGAGGGTCGGGGGGTTCAAGCCTTATAACAGGCAAGCTACCATCATTGGGTCCTTGAGCAAGGCTCAACCTCAAAGCTCAACCTTAACCTCACTTGCTCCAGGGACGCCGTTCGTTCTGGCTGACTTTGCGCTCTGACCCCAGTGTTCAAATTCATATGCTGGGATATGTGAATAAAAACATTTCACTGCGTGTATGTGATAAATAGGATCTGAAAATGAAAAAAAAAAGCAGGTCTATGAAAGTGTCTGTATCATCGAGGTTAAATAACAATCCTCCAAAAAATGACGTGTCTGTATCAGTAACATTCAAATAAGTGCCAGAATATTATAGGAATGGGGTTAGGAGCTCTGCTACATGTGTGTGCCCTATGTGCTCACCCTGTGCTTCTAGGGTTTTCTCCGTGTATTTTAGTCTCCTTCCTCGGTCCAAAGACATTCATTTTAGGTTAGGGTCTCTAGTCCCTAGTGCTTGTCACGTTCCAAAGAACACAAAAAGCAGATTTTTCCATGAATAAAAACCTGAGGCTTAAAATAAGACAAAAAAATAAATAAAGCCATACAGAAAGCTTGATTTTGTTTAATAGTTAGCTGTTATTTGTAAATAATGTACTTTTTATTGATTTTGTGAGCAACATTTTTGTTGTCATGGGAAATTTAAACGATAACTAGTTACTAATTACTAACAACTATTGTGATGGCGATACACCCAATATTGTGATGACTTTGAAATTTTTATGACCTACACAAACCACCGAGATACAGTAACGTTAAGCAATAGTAAATCATTCGAAATTTTCTGTTATATTACACAACTTATTGTTTTGTATTCTACTCCGTTAATTTTTTGCATTTTTGATGCGCTGGGGGAATTTCCACAAGGATCGTTATATCTGTCGCGTTGCACTGTGGGTATTTAGTCAGCAAATCCAAGATGGCGGCAAGCAGGCGGCTGCATAAGGTAAATACCCTGAATAATCCCTAAATATTGTTGTTAAATTAGATTCATTCCGCTTTCTGCCTAGTCGCTTAGATATTGAGCCGATGGGAAGCTGGTGTCAATTAGAAGTGTGGTGTTTTATTTGTTTCCGCTTTGGGTCTGAGAAATATGATAATGGGGAAGCTAACTAGCTAGCGAGTTTCGTCGCCAACAGTCTAGCTGAGTAGCTAGCCTGTTAGCCGGCTTGCTACTAAGAAAAATCTAGCAGCTTGATCGCTGTACAGGCGAATGAAAATGTACGCTTGTTTGGGCCTCCGGTAAAAGGAACCTAATGCACTTTTCGCTTAAGAATGCGCCGTAGTTCTCACAGACGTCGTCTTTTAATTGTTGTTTAAAAAATGTTATAGAAACAAAAGTGAGAAATGACTGAGTAAAAAATGCTGGGCAATTAAGTGAGCTAGCCGAAAACTCAGATGGCCTAGGAGCAAAAGAGCTAGCTTAAGATTGCTGATGACTTGTCAACTTGGTAACATTACTGCTGAAATATTAACCAGCAAGTTAAAAACCGATGTAGCTCTAACAAAAGAAATATATTCACCACATGACTCTCTCTTTCCAGTGACTTAATACCATTTACAGTAATAAAATGTTAGACAGAAGCAGGAAGTCAGCGAGGTGTCGAGAGGGTGTAGCTTTAACTTTGAGTAGTTAAAATTTTAAAGTTTTAAAAAGCTCGTGCCTCATTTTCGACCCGTTTAATGGTCTTGCTAGGTTCTGAACAAAATTTCTCCCGATTTTATTCCAACCTTTTTCTGGTTATGCGTCAGATTGTTTTTAAGCCTTATCACGATGATGGTGATTCAGACGGCGTTGTGACCTTTTCTCATTAGTTTTTGTTCTAAGATGGTAACAGAAACCTTGATTCATCCATGTGAATTATATATTATTTAATATAAAGTTGTTTCTCTTATAACCACCAATCAAAAATAAATTGATTGACCAGGTTCTTTTGCCTTGTGTTTTTGCATTGTTACTATAATCAAATGTGATTTAAAAACATCATTGCCTAGTTTCCTGTTTGAACTGATCTTTTTGTTGAAATAATGTCTCGGATCTGTGCTTTTTGTTTCACAGGAACTTGATGAAATTCGCAGATCTGGAATGAGAAACTTCCGCAACATCCAAGTTGATGAGTCAAACATTTTGACTTGGCAGGGGCTTATCGTTCCTGTAAGTATAATAATGGTACTTGCTGATTTGTAAAGGTTTTTCTTTATAATTCATATTTAAGTACATTCAATGGTAACCACTGTGGGTGGTGTAAAAACAAGCTTGATTTTTTTTTTGTCTGGACCGATTCACTGAATTTGCTATTTAAAACATGGAGGAGGCTGTCTGAAGTAAACGGTGAATTTGTCCTAAATTTGCACTGCTTGTATTCAATAAATCTAAACGTGGTACCCAGAGTTTAAAAAGTTAACGGATTGGAAGACCCGTTTGACTGATTTAAAATCATTTAAAATAGTTGTAATAATCCTTAGCCTGATGGTTGCTAACAGAGAGCAAAGTGAGCTTCTAGGTGAATGGTGCTCGTCTCACAGTGGCTGTGTTTGCCTAACATAGTAAAATCATGGCCTGCATATATGGCCTTTATATCCACCTCCAGAGCTAAGAAGACTGTTTAGTGTAGCACTCCAAAAAATGACTGTAATAAGATGGAGTGTGATGTGCTCCCTGTTTAATGTGCAGATTGAGTCTTTTCCAAAGGGCCGGTGTGAACTGTACGGCTTAGCTTTGTGCGCGGTTTAACCGTACATCTAGTTAATTAAGCATTAAGACATCGCCAATTGTGGTTGGCGCTTAAAAAAACCTGGTACACCTCCCGCTTTGTGTGCTGCTTCCTTTCCCTTAATGGTGACATGTCACAGAATAGGTAAAAAATAATTCAAATGGATTTTTGTTTATTTCAGGACAACCCTCCATACGATAAAGGTGCATTCCGGATTGAGATCATTTTCCCTGCTGAATATCCGTTTAAACCGCCCAAAATCACATTCAAAACAAAGATCTACCACCCGAACATAGATGAGAAAGGTCAAGTGTGCTTGCCAGTCATAAGCGCTGAAAACTGGAAACCCGCAACCAAAACTGATCAAGGTAAGCAGTCTGAGCATTACAAGACGGTGTAGGCCAGAGCTGTTCATTTAATTTGTCATGGGGTCCAGTTCATGAACGGCATTCAAAATAAGGGGCCGGAGAGATCTGGCTTGCAATATGAGTGATAGCACAACACCACCTAACATGCTCATGTTGTATTTTGAAGCTGCACAACAACATTGGTGCAATGCAAGATACCCAAGTAGACTTGTTATACATTCAAACAGTTAAATGTAGTTGTTTGAAACCGTGTCATTTTAGTGCATTGTGAACATTTAGGCTGCATTCAAATGAGGGGAAATAAAAATGTTTACATTTTGCAAGAGCAGAAGAATCGGGAGGGGGTGTGATGTAGCTGTAAGTGCTGGGTTGTGACTGGTCCATTATTACACGTTATTACACGTATTATACATGTGAGAATAATAACTCGAACCTAAGTAGTTTTGCTGAATTACCTGCTTTTTTTTCCCCCCGAAATATTATTAAAGTGGAACAAAACTAACAAAAGTTCTCTTCCATCATTGTCCTGTTGTTGGAGGTTGCACTCGTCATTTGTTACATGGTGATTGTATTTTCTCATTCAGCAATTTATTTATTGATCTGTTTATTTACCTGTTCCTCTTTTTTGTTTTACCCCATCCCACAAATTAGTAATCCAGTCTCTCATCGCTCTCGTCAATGACCCTCAGCCAGAGCACCCGCTGAGGGCCGACCTAGCAGAGGAATATTCGAAAGACCGTAAAAAATTCTTTAAGAATGCAGAAGAATTTACAAAGAAACATGGCGAGAAGCGGCCAGTGGACTAATAAGATGTGTGTCTCCCACTCACTCCTTTGCCCACCCCTTCAGATCTTTAAACCTCTACCTGTACCGTCCCACCCAAGCTCCCAGCATCCACTCCGACCTCGGAGCCGAGCATCCCAAAAGCATTTCGACTTCGCTACAGGACTTTTATGACTCAGTTCTACTTGCCCTCTGGGTGCTAATTGGATGGCTGGTTTTTCTATAGTGTATAAAGCAAAGGCAATCCAAATACAAGAGTAAATGGAAATCTGCACAAAAAGGCAAGATTTGGGTGGTGAGGGTGCGGGTAAATGCTGTTCCTTTTAATTTGTTCTTAATTTGCACAGTGCTGTGTACTGATCATAAAAAACACTGCTGTGCAATGAATCTTTAGTTTTTTCCTTCCTAGAGCAGAATACTGCAGTAAAATTCATTCTTCTGTCTTTTCAGTCTTTCTCTTCCACAAATGTGTCTGTTTTGGCATAAACCCATTATTTAAATGGTAGGTGACACATAATGTATCAAGGTTTTAAAGGTGTGTGGCATACATTTTCTTTTGTCATTTTATAATTTTTTTGTTTTACTTAAGTTGCACTGTTCTGTGGAACTAAGTGTTATGTTTGTCATAACCTGTAATTCATCCAAAATTCACAACTGCAGCTTAGTCACTGTTACCGATATGTTTATGATGTTATAAAAAAAAGGAAGAAAAAAAACAACGTGTCTGATTTTACATATGCAGTAAGATTTGATATAATCTAAAAGAAAATAGCGATAAGAAGTTAAACTACATATTTCACTTGTAATACTATTTGTTAGCTGCTTAATTGTACCTGCGTTTTATCAACGCAAAAAATAGGACTTGCTTGCGTTGTAATTTTATTCAGTTATTCGGGAGATGTATTAATTCACGGTGGTAAAATGTGGGCATATGGTAAAACTGGTGTATTTCTTTTTAATATAAACAAGGTGCTTGAAACCACAATGAACCTACTTTCAGATTGAGTCAGGATATGAAGTTGTCTAGTTTTCTAACTAAGCAATAGTACTAGAAGGAACGTCAACTCCAAGCATGTGCAAATGGTTTGATTGGTTCGGCATTGCTTGGGGCTTTATTATATACGTATATATAAAAATATGTACCAGCCTTATTGTCCTTTTTTCCACAGTCCAAAGTTAAACTATACACTCGCTGAGCACATCATTAACAAGCACTATACTAAAACTGGGTAGCGCCTCACTTTGCTTTTAAAACAGCAGTGATATTTTTTGTGCCCTGTACGTCATAAGAAGTTTGAAGCGTTCCTTTTTGATTGTGTTCCATGTTGCCATGACTACGACATGCGTCGCTATCCGATTTTCCAGGTGCACATTATTCACGTCTCCAGCTGTTTACGTTTGTTGAATCTGCCCACTTTCACATCTGCTGTGGTGGTGTAGCCCGTATGCGATTACTGTTCATGATTTTCATTCTGAGATGCTTTTCTGCTTACCGCTGTTGTTAAAAGGGGATATCTGAGTTACTGGAGCCTTTCTGTTGGAAGCAGACACCATTAACCAATGAGCTCTCCTTCAACAAGGCGATTCTGTCTGAGGAATGACAGGATGTGTGTTCTTCATAGCGCCAAAATCTGCGGACTGTCCAGTGGTCTGACACCACCAATCATTTTCCCTCTATTCTAATTTCCCTTCAGTTAAATGATTATATCCGTATACATTGCCCAAAGCTACTTGTCCATCTCAATGATTTCATGCATTATACTGCCATCACTGATTGGACAACTAGTGCAGTTTTTTTCTTATAAAGCATTGCTTTATTCAAAGTACATTTATACATAACGTGTATTTCAGAAGGCACTTACAGTAAAGTGATATTGACAATTATACGTAGAATGCAATCGATGACTTATAAAAAAAAAAAAAAAGTAATAAAATAAGAATATAGCATAAAGCTGCATATATGAGCTCTTGTGCATTTATTACACGTGTAATAGGTGTTAACTTATGCATGCTTCATGGGAAACTGGGATGTAGACTGAAAGCGTTTACTTATACTTATGTACATGCAATAGAACATTTGCAACGTCAAGGCCTACTGTACATTACTTACATTTCATCACATCATCTACCTGTAACCTGTTGCTCATTAGTGAGGCTTTTCCTTAAAATGACTGAGATCCAGGTGCAGGACCTAATAAAATGACAGGTAAGCATATAGCAAAAATAATTACCCCCTGAACCCACAATTAATACTGTACAAACATGGAATGACTAATTGCCAATTTCTGACGTGATAACACAGAAAAAGAGAGAGAACCGGGTCCTGTACCAGAAAGGTAGCTTAAAGGTGCCGTCGGAAATGCGTTTTACACAAGTCATGTTTCTTTGGGGTATTTCTGAAAAGGCCTGTAGCATAAATTTCACATCAGTTGTAAGAAAAGGGGAAAAAAGCTATGTTTGTCTTGTAAAAATCAGCTGTTTTTAACTAGAAACTAGCTGAGCATAGTAGGCTCTAATAGCTGTGCTAGGCTTTGCTTCTAGCTTAGCCTAGCCTAGCCGAGCGTAGTAGACTATAATAGCCAAGCTAGGGTTGGTCTTTAGCTTAGCCTAGCCGAGCGTAGTAGTCTATGACAGCCGAGCTAGGGTTGGTCTGTAGCTTAGCCTAGCCAAGCGTAGTAGACTATAATAGCCAAGCTAGGGTTGGTCTTTAGCTTAGCCTAGCCGAGCGTAGTAGTCTATGACAGCCGAGCTAGGGTTGGTCTGTAGCTTAGCCTAGCCAAGCGTAGTAGACTATAATAGCCAAGCTAGGGTTGGTTTCTAGCCTAGCCGAGCGTAGTAGTCTATGACAGCCGAGCGAGGGTTGGTCTGTTGGTTTTTTGTAGCGCAGTGGTTCTCAACCCTTTTCAACTCATGGCCCACAAAACCAAACATGTGTTTCTGCGGCCCACTGCAAAAATATGTACTCAGATGCTAGACATTTTTTCCATATACAGTGGTACCTCGGTATAAGAATGCCCCGGAATACGTAAAATTCAGTTTACAAATTGCAGCTCGTCAAAAAAATGTGCTTCTGTTTACGGAAAAAGTTTCAGTATGCAAATAGAAACGACATGCGCCAAAAAAATCGCAGGCGAATTGGTTCTTTTCGTATCGCCATCCACGCTCTTCAGCGCACACATTGCTGACACGTAAAAGGCGTGTGTCGACAACGCCCACCTGACGGAGCTGTAGAGTGTGTGTGTGTGTGTCACATACCACGCGTCATGACGTTTTAACTCACTGTCGCGTTGATGTAGAGCATTATCTCAG
>JAOUQX010000008.1:7572705-7591198 GCA_028566295.1 Liobagrus marginatus | reverse complement strand
CACACTCCACACACGCAGGGTCTGTCACACACTCCACACACGCAGGGTCTGTCACACACTCCACACACGCAGGGTCTTCCTTTGGAGCTTGGTCGGGTGCTGGGCCGACATTACAGTCATTTAGCGGGACATAAGTCACTCTCTCGATCATAGTCATTCACTTGAGCATAGTCACTTGCTTGATTGTAGTTCCATATGTATAGATATGTACTCAGTTGATCATAATAATCATACTGCACTGGGTCATAGGCCTGCATGCACACATAATTACTCATTGGGGTAAAGTCACTCGCTTGAACACAGTCCTTTTGATACGCCCAGCTCTCCCGTGGAGCTTCCCGCTCCGGTTCGGGATCCTGCTCAGGGTGGTCGCTGCCGCATGCCGGCCCTACGCTGGAAGATGTTAACAAATTGATGAGAGCGTGTGGTGTACATTCGTACCTGTAAGGCGTGAGTTCTGTCAGGTACGGCTCGCTCAATCCGCTCCAGAAGATGGGCCCGAGGCTCGTGCTGTGCAGCTTATCCGGAGTCATCAGCTCCAGGAACTCATTCACATATGCTTGAATGTCACGCTCTCCCTGCATCACCGTTATGAAGCGCCGCGCAGCCTCCCAATCTGTAGCCCCGGGAGGGGCGGTTGTCTCCGCGGGTTGGCGGGGAAGTGGCTCAACCGCGTCCGCATCGGGAACGCGCGCCTTTTGCTTTATTTGGGGACGGTGCTGTGACGGCGTAGCGGGCGCCGGACTCGCTTCCTCATCTGAGTCCGCCGGAAAAAGCGCGTGGTAATACTCCGTGAGACTTTCGAGCTCCTCTTCGTCTCGCGGAGGCGGGGAGAAGACCGGGGTGCTGATTCTCCACGGTTCGCCGCGCGGATCTCTGCTCCAGTTCCGCGCCTGGCCGAACACCTCGCACATCAGCCACTCGTGGTCCTCAATCTCCCTAAACATACCATCAACGTCCATTCCATACACGGGCGGCTCGGGTTGCCGGCATGAAGCGCGCGTTTGCTGGCGCACCGCTTTCTTCCGGCTTCCTTCGGCTTTATGCGCTGCTTTGTTCACCACCATGCGGTGGCGCATGCTCACCACCGTCTCACGGTCCTTCTTTTTACCAGCTTACTGGGTCTTTTTTGGTCGGTAGTTCGTTCTGTAACAGCTAAAGCTGATCCGAGCCACTCGCTCGAATCGCCGGCGTGCCCTGGTTAAGTAAGGAAGACCAAATTGCAGGCTGCAATAAACAGTGCTCTTTATTTCTCCGTGGCATGACATAGAAACCAGGACATTAACATTACATCTTTAACGAACTACGCTGAGCTAGTCTCAGCGTGTTCTCTTTATACTAATCTCTTAATGAACATTAAACTTAAATCAGCTGTGCCTGGTTAAACTGAGGCAGCATAATCAACATTCCATGAACTCAGGCGTGCATAGTAAACTCAAGGCGTGGTAGTCAGTGTGTGTTTGTGTGTGTGAGTGCGAACAATGAACACAAAGCATGAAAACAAGAACACGTGAGCTAGAAACTTAACCAAACAGTGAAAACAACCCCCAATAGTGTCTGTGCATGTTACAGTTAGTACCATCATTTCCAGGAGGAGACCCCACAGCATCACCCCTAAACCCCCCACCCCCACTTAGAGAATGATACTAGAAGTGTAGCATGGGTCTTTGCATTAGACTTCCGGGAGAAGTAGGATGTCTGAAAAGTGATGTAAGATTACAATCTATCGCCTTCTTAGCAGATCAAATAACACTTTTTTAGTTGTCTGCGTTGGGCCTCGGCAGTGTCAAACGCTGATGGATGTGATGTAGAAGTGCGCCAGCCTTATGTCTTATGCAGGTTAAACTTCTGAAACATCAGCAGGAAGTATAGCAAAGTAAAGTGAGTTTTTAATCAGAGAGTTGATGTTCGTCTCCTTTTGGAGGTCCGGGGTGATGATCGTTCCGGGGAAATCTACCACCAGCTCTGAGTTTTTAAAGGGTTAAATTTCAGATTGCTCTGAGTGAACCAGGTTACCCTGCTTATATTTAACAAAGAGAAATCAACCTGAAAACATTGCAAATCTTTCTTTTGTCAGGTTGGAAAACTGAATTTTTTTTCATAGATTAAAACAAGAATTAAATACGAACTAATGGTGATTTAAGGCATGTACCAATGAAGAGCTTGTAACGAACTGACCTTACCTATAACCTATGTCCTATAAATTCATGCATGATTAATGCTCAGCTTAAGTGTACATTAGTACAAAGCTTGTTAGATAATGTATTACCGTTAACACAGGGTTTAAGTTAAACTTACTCAAACCTGCCCTATGAGAAAGAATAGTGTAGTAATATTACACTGAAAATGGATAGGATTTTGAACTTTGATTCATTCTTGACCAAAATATTATACAAATTATAAATTATATATAAAAAATATAATTTATATCATTTCTTTACACAATTTCCCCCCAAGGAACACAATTCCCCCTGTGGATTAATAAAGGATTCGGATTTGGAAATGAATGACTGTGATTATGTAAAAGAAGCTGTTAAGCATTACTTAATATATTTTTCTTGGTGCACTACTGGATGTGCGCCGATTGAAGTGACCCTTTCAAATTCCTGATTAATACACACAAATGGCCCTGAAAGCAAACATCTGCTATAAACTGCAGCTGATTATGTCTTAACTAATCCTTTGGTGCTTTATGCATAACACACAATAAAATGCAGAATTGCTATGAGCGGTTGTCATAGCAATGGCATTGGAAAGTTGATCAAAACTACAGCTCACCTTTCCATCAGTCTGTGATGAATAGATGTTGAATATTCTTTCCTTTTTAGGTCACATCGACATTAACAAATTAAAAAAAATAAAATTTCACATTTTTTTGGGTATATTTCAATTTGGAGAACCTCTCATCCATAGCACCAGATGGCAAATGAGGCAAATTCACAGCACAAATCTAAAGTTGAGGTCTCAGCAGGGGCTCTCCGGTTCCTTGCTCCGCTTGGGATTTGAACTCACAGTCGTTCAGACACTAGCACAGAATCTTAATGACTGCGTTTTGGACCCAGAGCATTATCGTGTCCACCCACACTTACCAACACGACTCATCAGCTCGAGAAATGACTTCCAATCTCTAAAGTACAGTACAATCGCACATTTTCTTTCAAAGCTAATTCACCTAGTTGAAAAGGCGGTGTAGGAACGTTAGAGTTACTAATATTTAGAGAACGACGCATCGGATAAACGAACATTATGTTTAAATCAGAACATTTGTCAGTGTCGAGGTCCTTCTTTTCTCTCTTCAATTTTTTCTTTTTTTATATCTCTCCCTCCCGAACAGCTCTCTCTCTCTCTCTCTCTCCCATGTGTGAGTAATTTCCACATTGTCACTCAGATCTGACCAACGTCACACCTGCTATCGACGCACCCGCTCTCGCATTAACTCAACAGTCAGGCAACGAGCCTCTGTCCAACTGGCATTAACACAGCAGCAGCAGCAACAATACGGCTACATTTCTTCACCAGATTTCAGGGTGAGTGCTACTGAAGTGCTACTGCATGCCTTGTTATTATACTTTCGCCATAATATTAGTTAAAACTACATTTGCCTTTATTAGTGTATTAGAAACGTATTTAAGACAGAACAGTCTGTGTAATCGGACGTGTTGTTTATTAACCCTGGACATCACTCTGTTAGCTAAGCATGTTGAGAGAGAGTTGGGAAAAGCTGTACTTTTGATGAAAATAGAAACACTTGACTACCTCTTCAGGACCTTGAGTGTTAAATGACAATAGCGTTTTTTTTTTCATGGAACAAACATCTCATGCATACGGAGCACATGGTTCCTCTATATACAGTCTGGCTTGAGGACCGCTCTGAAACCTGCTGAAACCGACTCGGTAGGCCACTTGACTTTTTACAAATGGAACACTGTCCCATTCAATTCGACAGATTTCTCACAAAAATAAAGCCTGAGAACAAAGCATTTTCCCTTGGAGCACAGCAGAACAGCTGACAGAGGCAGAACTTACTGGAACACTCATGCAATGCACATGTGCTCCATGGTAACTGTGCACTTACTGCTAACAGCAACGCTTTCCAATAGCTGTCATGTCTCCGGATTTTCCACTGCATTTCACAATAATAAGATCTTGTCAGGGGCATGAGTTTAACTCTACATTCTGACATACACAACGGCGGTTAGCTCCTAATGAGCTAAATAAAGGGCTATAATAAAGAAATAATATTTATATAATAAATGGCTTTGATTTTTATTGCTCCCTGTTTAACACGGAGTCGGTTAATTGTAGGAAATCATTCAATAAAGCATTGAAAAGGCTCTCAGCGGATGATCGTGCATTGCTCCGATGAGTCCTCAGAGCGCGAAGACGCTCGCCATGTAAAAGATCATCATCAAAATTCTACACAATCATACACAGCAATACATGCAGGTGAATTTGTTTTACGACTGACTGGGATATAATCAATCAAAAAAGAAATCCAAAGGTAATTTTTTTTTTAACGGAATATTTTTTTTAGAATTACCTTTACAAATATAGAATAAATAAAAACAGGTATAGATATGGGCAGCTGTGCAAAAAAAAAAAAAAAAAAAAAAAAAAAGAAAAAAAAAAAAGAAAAGACAGACCCCAATGGAAAACCCATTCTAATGTTTATTCTGGTTAGTATAGAAAGACTAAATGTACAAAACACTCATTTCATTCTAGATTTAATTGATTATGGTTAAATGATTCTGAATGATCCTTGAAGAAAAAAAGAGCTCCATGATTGTTGCGGCAAACGTGGGTCGTGTGTAATAAGAGGACAATTACGACATGGCAATGGGGACTTGAATTTATTAATTGATTTACTTATTAACTAATAAAAATCAAGCATCTCGTCAGTTCAGGTAGGCAGCACAGTCAAGCTCGCACCAGCTGACAGTCAGCTGTTCCATGACGTGCACCAATCCAGTCGTGACACTTATCACAGCAACCATTTAACTCCCCATTCATTCTGTCTCTCTATCGCTAGCTGCACGCTGCATTCAACTCCCTCCCCCATCCCCAACTCCACCTAACTGGATTCCTAATTTAAACGGTCATCCGCTCACGACCGCCTCCAGCATACAGGAAATTCAGTCATCAGCTTTCTCCGCGTAAGCAGCCGTTACAACACTAACGCAAAAAAGAACGTAATTACGTATGTATGTACGTACGATACTGGATCTGTTCCGTACCCCAAGGGGGGGTTTGACTTGCTGCTCTCCCCATGCTGTCCAGCAGGGTTGCATGGACAGGAGCGTGGAGTTTGCCCAGAACAGATCCATACAGCCAAAGACTAACCGTATGATTGTATCATTATAATAAGAACATTTGACGAAAGCAGTCTGACTGTATTGCATTTTGCGTGTGTATACGCAGTAGCACTAGAGCGCGCAGTGAACCGGGTGCTTCAATTGCATAGGCACAGCCGGAATTAACCAATAAGCGAGGTAAGCAGTCGCTTAGGGAATTTAGGGGGCCCCGGACAAATACCAAGAAACCAATATAAATAATATATGATTTATTCTTTGTGAATTTACTTGTATTTAATTTTACATTGAGAAAATAAGTTACAGGTTACAGATATTTTTAACATGCAGTTAATTTATAAATGCAGGGGAAAAAATTATATAGAAAATGAGTGTTATCTATCTATATATATATCTATATATCTATATCTATATCTATATATATATATATACATATAAGTTTTGGCCCCCATGCCTCTCCTCTATTTGCATTTTTATTTCAATCCCAAATTGTGAAACAATACCTTAAGGCCATTCAGAAAAGTTCTCAAAAAGGATCTGTTCTGTAACATGGTGTTAGCTAAGACTCGGTGATTCATTCACAAAATCTTCAATCGTGACACATGAAAGATTCGTCATCTTTTGCATAACTTGTGCAAAAGTGCAGCTCAAGCTGTTAAGACAATGAAATTGTAAAACGCTGTGACAGCTGTCAATCAAACTGTGGTGTGGGCGATTCCCTGTCAGAAAACAAGCTCGGCCGTGTTCCGGATAATTCGGTTATGTAAAAACCATTTTAAAAGCTTACTGTAGAACAAAATCTGATTTACGCTTGCAAAATCAAAGAAAAATAAGCTTGCTCATTGGGCTAAATGAAATTTCGGAATTTTTATTCAAAATTTCTTTATTCTTTTGATCAATATTTTTTCTATATTTTGTGAAGCTGCTTTGGCACAATGCCTACTGTTAAAAGCGCTATAGAAATAAAATTGCATTGAATTGAACAGCAAGTTAACTAGACATTTTATAACAGTTTCAGGATATGTTTAAGTGCAACATGTCCTACATGTGATTGGTTGGTTTTGGGGGTCGTCCTATCTGGTGTGCACATACAGTACATTTTGGCCACATGGTGTAATTAAGCATAAACAATTCTGAAAACGTACTTTCCTTCACATAATCACAAGACAAAACCACCGATTCAATAGCAATAGATTCTGTATCCGTCGTCCTAACACAGTTGGAATGGAGAAAAATATATTTCAACATTTACAGAAGCCTGACGGTTAGTTTGCTTTTACCACCAACTACGACTATACATTATGGCACGCTTAGGAGCTAGACAGATGGATTTACTCTTATTTAATTAAGATAACTAACCTGATAATGAGACACTCCTGCAAAAACACACCCTGAAATGGACACCAGCTCATCAGAGAAAAAACATTTCTGATTTCATCATACAGTAGATGTTTTTCTTGGTTTAATAAAACCATGGAGTTTTATATGTATAAGTGGCATTTCATAAAAAAACAACAATTATTATTCAGAATTCATAGATAAGAACAAACCATTCAATACATTTTAGGTATTTAAAGGCAGGGTTGGAGATTTTGAGTTGATTTTACTCAAAAACATGTTTAGTTCTTTGATAAGTGTTTTAAATGTATTTACATGTATTTATAATGTCTGTGGAAGGCGTAGGACCCAAAAAACCTTTTCTAATCAAAACCTTCGGTCCGAACATTACAATAGGCCATCATACCTGCCTGTAAACATGTATCCCTGCGCATCCTGTTTGCGCAGACAGTGTTTCACGCTTTTACTTTACAGGTATCACGGTTTTATCAACGGCTGTTTAAGAAACAAGTATCATTATCAATTTTCATTCTTTATTTGGCAACAAAGAAACGCAGCTCGTTATGAAAGTTTCCCAACATACATTTCCCCCACGACTGCATTTTTAAAATAATCCAATTATGTGGGAAAACTGTGAACCTGGCAACACGTGCCAGAGCACGTGCATGTGTTTTGGAGGAAACATGCTTTTGACAAGAGATTATGCAGGGAGGGCAGGTCTTTCGCTTTCAAAGCTAACCGGTTATTGTTAGCCTTTCCAAAACCTCCTACTCCACTTTTAATATTCCTTAAAAAAAAAAAAAAGTTAAATATAGTTCCCATCAGTTTGATTTTGTGGAAAGAATTCATTTGTTGGTAAACAAACTAAAATGATTAGTTATTATTAATTAATCAGTAATGAAAATGATGAAAAAAGGAGCACGGCAAACATCTGTAAATAATTGGTGTCTATCTGTATATCTATATTCCTACAGGCTCTACAATGGCAGCATTAGTGTCTGCTGGACCGTGCAAAAAACAGTAAAATCAACAAGGATGAATGGTGTTCACACAGACAGTAACTCTCTGCTCAAAGCAGTCTATTTGGGTCGGCTGCGCCTGACACGCCTTCTTTTAGAGGGCGGGGCTTACATAAATGAGAGCAATGAGCATGGCGAGACACCCCTTATGATTGCCTGTAAAAGCAGATACTCTGACACCCAGGGAGTTCCGAAGGCAAAGATGGTAGCATATCTTCTGGAAAGTGGCGCCGATCCGAACATACAGGACAAAAGTGGCAAGACTGTTTTGATTCATGCCTGCCTAGAAGAAGCAGGACCTGACGTGGTGTCCTTACTCCTGGAAAGTGGGGCAGATCCCTGTCTGGAGGACCATGTAGGTTCATCTGCTTTAATTTACGCCATTAATTCAAACGATGAAGAAACATTGAAGCTGCTAATGGATGCGTTCAAGGCCAAAGGTAAAGAGGTCATCATCATCACCACGGACAGACTCGTCTGCGGAAGGCCGATGGCCAAACAGTGTCTTAAAGCTCCTTTACTAGACCAGTGGAATAACCCGCATTCCTCCTTGATACCTTGTGCTTCTCCTTCGGAAATTCACCTCAGCACATCACCCCAGGAAACACATTTCTCCAGCCCTTCAGAGCAGATGTTCTCTTTCCAGGACCTGCAAACCATGACCAACTCTCAGACAACCCCGCCCTCTAACAAGCCGCCTATAGTAAACAGAAGCCTGAACAAGGTGAATCAGCTACAAAGACTACACTCAGAACCATGGCTGAAGATCCCACAATCCTTTCTATCACAACAAGAAGCCAAAGGAAACTCTCAAATGGATGAACTGCCTGACATGACAACTGAGGAAGAAGTTGCTTTCAGCATTGAGAGACAGCTGGCTTTTAACCCTAACCCTTTTTCATGTCAGGTCACCAATAGGTTCAAAGAAGCAACTAGTTTGAGCCAGTCTCACCTTCCGAAAAACAACACAAGTAATAACAGAAGTCTAAGACCGGAGGTGGTACTGCCTCGCAACATGTCCTTCAGTGGTTTATCTTCACTCTACTCACTCTCCCATCCAGATCTTCACTCCAAAAGCAGTGAATTTGACACTGAAAAGTTTCCTTCTAACCTGGCGGTGTCCAGTCTCATCAACATCATACAGCGCCGAAAGCTTGGAATGGATCATTACAGCTCGGATTCTCAGCTTTCAATGTCGGGAAACTCTCCAGCAGGAGGTAAGAAACAGCTGGACAACAGGCCACTGCTGACTTCACGATCGTCCACTTTGATAAACGTGCAAGAGTCCAACGAGAGCACTTTTCTTGGAAATGCCCAGAAGCACCACTCAACCACCCCAGAGAGGAGAGGATCAGGGGCTATTCCGACAGATCTAGCCGCCAACCCTCGACCGGGTTTCCTACCACCACTAAATCATCATCCCTCAATCCCACAACTGGCTAGATCAAGCAACTCAAGTGCTATCTGCTCCAGCAACAAGCTAGGATGTGTGTTGGTGACAGGGACCAAGCAATATCTCCCCTCAGCTCCGGCTGGCTTACCAAAGGACCTCAAGACCAGAAGAATGCTAATGAGAAGGCACTCCATGCAGCCTGATCAAATCAAACAGCTAGGAGACTTGGGTTAATGATGATTGAAATGTAGTGTATTAGGTAAATAGACCAGTATCCTTAACATCCATTATTCGCATAAAAATAAAAGAGGGTATATGGGGATGTGGGTGGCTCACTGGTTAAGGCTCTGGGACAGTGATCAGAGGGAAGGGGTTCAAGCCTCAGAACTGGCAAGTTACTATCATTGGGCCCTTGAGCAAGGCTCTTAACCCAACTTTCTTCAGGGGTGCTGAACACTCTGATTGACCCTGCACTTTGACTCCAGCTTCCTAATAAGCTGGGATATGTGACAAAATTACCCAACCTCCCCCCTGGGAGTTAATAAACTATAATAAAATGAAATTAAATATGTGGGGGATACTGTGATACTTTACCAGAGGCCAAGTTAAATCATTTCATTTTCCCATTCCATACGTAATAGTACATTTAGATCTATATACTCCTGGATGTTAAATGTAAGTACTACATATGTTTCGTGAATATTGCTCGCTACAGTAATGTGTACCTGCAAAGTATTAATTAACATACAACTCAGGGTAAATCCAAGTTTATACCTTGGATACAGTGGGGCTAACTTAAACTGTGTTTACTTGTGTGTATAGACTGCTTGTGTTGATTCCTTTCTGGTTCTAACGTATAGACTTGTATGTCCGTTGTATTTGATCTTTGACGTTTTAAGATTTGTATTTATCATGACAATCAACATTCAGCCTCTGTTAAAAGAAAAAATGTGCATATGACATAAGAGCATGTCACAGGTATGCTGCTTACAATTCCAGCATTGTTCATTTAAAATGCCTTTCTGTGGCTCTGCAATGAGCGCAATGTTGCTGGACCAAAAAATGTACTAGTGATCTTAGTGTCCCCTGCAAAGTAGCCATAACCATTCAATGAAATTTATGGAAGAAGCTGATCTTACCTGTGCAATCTCTTTATTTACCCAGGATCTATACAAACATAGCGGTTCAACGACCTTCCAGCTGGTGGTTACACAGATATAACTCAGGAAAGACCTCGAAGCTAGTCTGTGCAAATTATTATCTGCAAGTTTTATTAATATGCTATTTTGCCAATCATTTTGGCAGAAATGGCCTCTCGACCGCAAAATTAATACTGCATACAATACCTATAATCTGAGAAGACATAGTTTACCTAGTGGGGATGGCCTGCAAGTGAAAGGCACTAACTATGCATCATCCATTGTGCATAAACTTCTAAGCACCATGGTGATATCTCCCTGTAGGACCATCATACAGCTCGGAGAAATTTTGTGCCCTTATGAGGAAAAAGTTCTGGCTAGTTTTATGCACTGCTGATGGCCATCTGTTCAACAGAAAATGCCGTTAGGTGCATCTTAATATAGACCAGAAAGGGACACCTCCGCCTCCACCATCTGGCCGCAGAAAAGTGCAAGATAAGGGGTTTATGCCTAGTGAATAAACTTTACACTTGCTTTATACTGGACTTTGGAACATGCCAGCCAACGAGGGACACCACTTGGGGAGAGATCTCAAATTTCAAGGCTTCCTACAGCAAGTCTGGTCTGTGGAGGTTTCTTATGGCCTTTCTGTGAACCATAACGGACAGATCAATTCCACTCTTCTATAGGTGATCCAGAGCTGTCAAACCACTGTGAATTCTTAAGGTTTCTTACAAATATCTCAGAGAGATTTCCTTGGCCCCTGGTTTAGGCTTTTCTACTCATCTGGCTTTGCTGTAGATATTGCCCGATAACCGTGTTCACCAATATTTTTTCCCGATATCAAAGATTCGATTATCAGATATCGATTTTGTAATATGGGATCCACCGATATATGGTGCCATACGGTAGAAGTTTTGTACGTGCAAAACACCATCATTAGTGTATCATGAGAAGACATGAGTCAACATAACCTAAAAAAATAATGGACGAATAATAAGAAGACCTAAATGATCTCTATGTAGTTTAAGATTGGTGTAGAGAAACAGAGACAAATTTGAGGACAGTCAGCTAATCAATAGAGTCCTTCTCCAAAGACCTAAGTTTGCATGTGTTAAATAATACAGAATCAAACAAGTGCAGGTTGGAAATTATTTACTTCATTACACTCTCTCTGTTGTTTGTGCGATATAAGTATAGTCTGATAAAGTTCGCTCAGCAGGTTGATGCTCAGGGAAGTTCTAGCATGGCCATTGTATTAAGCTTTTAACAAGATCCACTCACATACTAAACAACTAACATTTGTCATATAACCTTTATTTTGTTTAGAAGCATCCACGTAATTACAGCTCTGTGGAAATGAGCTCCACTAGAGTGTTATTGTAAATGCATAGATAAAACAGCGCTCTGGTGAGATTGCTACTTGTTTGTTTACCTAATCAAAGACAATTTAATGGCAGCACGTGTTTTTTACTTCATTTGCTGCTTGTTTGTTTACCTACTCAAAGACAATTTAATGGCAGCACATGTTTTTTCACTTCATTTTTTTTTTCTTTTTCATTCAGCACTTGTGTTTTTTGCAAGACAGAATTTGTGCAAATTCTAAATTGAAATCGGACAGGTATCGCCATATTTTTTGGATGTTTTCTAACCCCAGTGCAAAGGACTCTATAAGGAGAAGATAATATTTTAATAAATCAGAAACGTTCGGTAGCGGTTTCGAATTAAGTTGAGAGCACAAATGCATTGATGCAGCATTGTTGACATACAGTATATTCGACAGAACACTTCTATAGCTATAAACACTTATATTTCCTAGCATAAGAAACAAGCACATAACTTTGACATATGGCCTATGATCTATTATTAAGAGTATATTTAGATGAACCATAAAATAATTCAGTGGGCATGTAAATCAGGAATAATATTAACATTATTTTCAACTGATGATGGACTTCAGTGTTTCAGTACAGTAGTTTAGCATATAACAGTCCTGTTAGATCTATACAGAAATCAACTTAAACATAAAAACATCTTCTGCACTCTAAGTGCTGATCTTTCTTGGGACTCTAAAACATTTCAGTTACTAGTTCTCTTTTCTTTGGCCAGGCAGTGTTTACATGTTATACATCAGCAAACAGATACACACAGAGCATTTGTGTTTTGGCAAGTTCTGAAATATGCATCTGTTTATTGATTTTTCACTTAAATTAAAAAGTAAAATATAAAACGCCTGAAACTGAAAGCACTAGAATAGAAAATCGATATAAGCAGAAATTGATGTAAGATGCATCAAATTTCATCTTTAACTCTCAATCACAATGATCTGTATTTAAATACTGTATTTACTGGTGACTTTGTTTGTATTTCATATTAAACCCGTATCATGGAAAACTAAATATGATGAACCCACCACAAAATAGACAGATTAGTTATTTATTTTTTTAAACACACTGTTTAATTATTTCATTTGGCAGGCTCGTTTATATCGATTCATGAAAAGAGACAGTTTCTAGAGAGTATGATGTATGTAGAATTATACATCATCGAATCACAATCATCTTCAGGCAAAAATAATAATTATAATAAAAATAATCATAAATCACAAGCAAAAAAAAGACAATGACATGAAATCTAATAAGAACATACAATCACTTGTCTGTAAGTTCTGGTTATGAAAGTGCATATTGTGTATTTTGGAATCTGTTAATTTATGCTGGTTTGAAGAGCATATTTCAGCATTCGCTGAACTTGCGCAACTAATTCATTTGAGAAGTGCTCTAAGCAAATGAGTCTTCTAGTCCTCTAGTATTCTATAACCCAACACAGAAAAACTGATAAAAAACAAACAAACAAACAAACAAAACAACACATTGGCAATTTTTACGTTTCCCCCAAATGTTATTGGTGTTTTAATTTCTCATTAAATGTTTAATGCAAATTATAGGCTATAGTGTTCTTTTTCCATTTAATACTCAGAGTTAACCATTTGTAATGGTAGTATGATTATGGTAGCAACATTAGCTCTTTCTCACGGTCATGTGGAGTGCTTGCATACAAAATCGATCTGCTGCGTTATGTATAATCGTACTCTATGTTTTGCTTATGCAATAAAAGGACATTCAGGGCTCTTGCGAACAATAATTCTCATACGTATCCGAGAAATTATATAGTGGAGTAACATGGTAATACTGTGCTGACTCGACGCAATGTGGTGTATATTATAAAGTACGCTCAGGGATTTAAAGATTAGAGCAGAGGGTCTGTGAGAGCTACATTGACATTTGAACTGGTATGACTAAAAAACAACAAAATTCACATTTACTTAAAGAAATATAATAAAACAGCATTTCTGAAAAAAAGAAAAAAAAAAGAACTATTTAATAGATTAAAACGTTGCCGTTTTGTAGTGTTGGAGTTGGCTGGATGTATGGCGTTGGTTATGAAAACATTGTAGCCTACTCTTAAATAGAACTATAACTTTCACAGAACAGGAGCGAAAAGAGATGTCTAATGCAATTGAACATTTCAGCATTTTATTAATATTATCATTAAGAATAATTAATGCTTTATTTCACATTTGTAATGGATAAATATGACAAAGTAAAGGTCCTCGTCAGACTGGAGTTCAGCTCTTTTGCAATGAACCTGCAAAACTAACATAACGGCCTATCAAAAATATAATCTTTATTTAACATGTGGAACTGTTGCAAAAATAGTCTTTAAGCTTAAGAAAAGCTGAACAGAACCGAGAGATGATTTCATGTGCACATTTTGGAAAAGATTTAACAGCTCCATAGCCTCGGTGTAGTAAATGGAATGAAGCCTCTTCCAGAAGGAACATCAAGAATGTACTGATGGAAAAAATGAATCATACTGATGCACATTCGAAAACCCCCTCTCATTAAAGAATGCGGTGCCTCTCATTCCCTCTAATCTCATAGAAAATACTATTCAGTTTCTGTGTCCATAAAACCTGCATCTAATACAGACACAATAAAATCATTCTTTAGAACTCTGATATAAATTACAGCCGGTTGGCAAACGTAGCACATTTTCCATACCTGGTCGGTGTTTACCGGCTCTGCGCAGGTATTCGGCTGCTTGTCCGGCTTTGCTATTAATAGGTTTAAACAAGGGACATCAGCCCTGTTTGTGGAGGACCCTGACTTTTGGTGTCACACTCAAAGGGTCTGTGTGATATAGAAGAACAACTCCATGTCCATGCCTTGGTGTGGGACACAAGAGCTTCCACCATGAATAACAGGTATCAATGCACCGTCCAACTCATTCATATATTTCTGAGGCAGAAGGCTACCCGCTGACCCGGCCTGGTACTCAACCTAGTGAGAAAAAAAACACACACAGTGTTATCAAACATTAATATGGAGTGCTGATGTATAGTGCTGTTGGCTGCAATGGTAGATGAAATAGCTTATAATTGACATTGGTACGGCATATTCATGTGAACAACGGTCATAAAACACTGCAGCACTGTAAGCCGTCTTGTTAGAACAATTACCATGTCGGTGTCAGTAGAGACTCTGAGGGCGAGATGGTTAATTCCATTTGCTACCAGGACGGAGAGGTGAGGACACAGTGCTGCACAGCTGGCAGTGGCAATCTCTCGCTGGAACTGCGAGCAGGACGAGAGAACGGCAGAGAGGGAGCAGTCTGGTGTCTTCAGAAGGTAGAAGACCTTGTAGGAACAAAGTTAGTTATAAAATCTGGAAGACACAATCGGCTTTGCTTTTCCCTTAGCAGAACTCTAGGAGAAAATTGGAAAAGGGACGCACCTCGGTGCACGTGATGGTCCGCCCATCCATCTCGAACTCTGAGTCCTGTTGGATGTGGACACTGGATACACCTTCTAGAGACTTTCCATCGATGGGGCTGATAATGCTGAAAATACACCACACACACGCACACACACACACACACACATGCACGCGCACACGCGCGCACGCACGCACACAGCAATGGCACCTTAAAAACACCTTGGTTTTCATCCCAAGTGGAAGCCATGACTGAAGGTGCGTTCACACTAAATCGGAATTACAATATTCCGACTTCACCTTCTCATAGAACTATAATAACTTGTAGGCTGGGAGTTTTCAAAGAGCGACGCTGCACCTCAGGCAGAACCGGAGACAAATAGCAGCCCTTCCAGTAGTAAAATGTAATTAAGCAGGTATTTCGCAATATTTATGCTTTAAAATTCGTGTAATTGACTTTTTTCAATGTACAGTAGATGTCTATACAAAAGTAACTAATAGAAACGAAAGTCATTTAGCTAATGTAACATAATGCGTTTTACAGCCGCCAATGTCCCTATCGATACGGATAATCCCAGTCCTACGACGTGAACCACACCGGGTCGAAGGTCCCATGTTGTCAGCTCAGCATTACGGTAATAACGTCATGGCGTGAACGCAGCATGAGTATACTGAAAGCCAAAATCAACTGATTGTCACCTGCTGGATTAGAATGACACCTGCACCAACACTAGCCCTTTAGTATCTGATTAACCCTTTAAGTATTGTGCTACCAATCTGATTTCAGGGTGTAGTGACTCTGAAACAGGTCTTAAAAGGTTAACATCCCTGATAAAGAGAGAAGCATCACTGCTAACCGGGATAAATATATTATGATTTTTATACAGGATGAGAATCCGGCAGTCATTGAATTGTTTGATGTGTATTACGGTTATGGAAACATATGCTATTAAATCACTAGTGAATGAAAACACCCATGAGGTGAACAATACAACGCTTTGTTAGAAACCACAAACAACCACCATAGTTAAAACCCAATTTAACGGGGATATTTTATAAAAGAATGATAGTACCAGTTGAGAAATTTTTATTAGTTTTTGACAAATGCACTAAAGCTATTTGTAGGAACCCAAGACTTTGATTATGAATAAAACTAAAATAGAGGTAATTCCAGATACTTTAATCCTTAAATTGGATTTAGCACAAGTTCTCAATTAGTACTGATCTGCATGAAGAGCAGAGCGTTTGCTTTACCCTGTATTGACAGGATCCGTCCAGTCCACCCAGCGGATGTTAACGTTTTCCCTGTCCTCTGGCGCTGTGTCAGTCTTTCCACAGGCAATCTGGAAGTCTGTCTGATCCCGTAGGGCCTGGCGCAGAGCCTCCATTGTCTCCGGGGGGATTTGCACCATTAACCCGTCTGAAGGATTCCCAGACAGACAAACAGCTATTTAATAGTTATTGGTGGCTAAACCGACAAAAAGTTTAATAAAAGGAAAACAACAATTGATTACTTATAATGTAAGCAACACAAATCATGACCTCATTCATTTAAACCACACTTTAGCTAGATTCAGGATTTGTTTATAGGCATACTGTATGTGTGTATTTAAAGCTAAATAAACTTAGAGACTTTGACAGTGTACCTTCAACAATGCTAGATTTGGCAATATATCCTGAAGAGGCCTTCAGCGCACCATTAAAAACCACAAAGCTTGCTCCAGTTACTAAAAAAAAGAAAGAAAGAAAAAAAAGAGAAAAAAAAGAAAGAAAGAAGGCATGAAATTACAACTTTGACAATAAAACCCTACCTTAGGGTCTATATGCAATAATAATATTAAACCCATCAAACCTCTTCTGGTCTTTCCCTGAATGCTGCTGGCTTGGGTCTGGTAGCTTCCATCCTCATTCTGAACACAGATCAAGTGCGAGTCTGCTTCGGTACTAAAGCAAGCGCCGACGCTTATGACGTGCTCATTGGAAGAATTCACCACTTTCAGCATCTGCAAGTGACACGTTGTTTAGCTTAACAATCAACAATCGCGGAATAATTTTGAACGTCAAATGTGAATGCATGAGGGTGTTCGGGAAATCTCATTAACCTCATTAAACTTTGACTTGGGTATGTCTATATAGCTGTTGCCCACTTCCATGTGGATCCTCAGGCTCGGGACTACAGGCACACTGTACTGGTAATTCCTCAGGTCCTGCCATAAAAATAGCAAATTACCATGAACACAGCCAACAATTCTGACAGTCAGGACACACTAATTACACGCTAAATTATTATTGACGATTGAATATACAAGAATGCTAATACACAGTATATATGTAATCTATTAGCATGACATGGATAGATTGGGTGTACGTAATTTAAGGAATGGAGAAAAGGATCAAAAATCTTAGGGATCGTCCACACGGGTATTTTTATAACCTTTGTTAAAAAAAACAAAAAGTCTGCAAGATACACACAAGTTTGGTTTAAAACAAAAAATATGCCCACGTGAAAACACAAACACTATGAAGCGCTGTCAAGAGCTATATTGACCAATCGGATGCCTTAAAAAAGATTATTACAGGTTACGGTAGGCTAACATGAGGCAGCGAGGAAAGGAGGAGTCACATGTGTGGCCTGATAATTAATGGACTGTGGTCATAAGCAGTGAGCTGCGTAGTATTGCATTCGGACGCCTTTGTTCCACAATATAATTGTGTATAAAATATATACAATTGTGTTACAAAAATATAAAAATTGTGAATATAAAAATATAACCACCGGGGGTGATGGTGGCTCAGCGGTATAAGGCTCTGGGTCAGTGATCAGAGGGCCAGGGGTTCAAGCCTCGCACCAGGCAAGCTACCATCATTGGGCCCTTGAGCAAGACCCTTAACCTCACTTGCTCCAGGGGCGCCGTTTGTTCTGGCTGACCCTGCGCTCTGACCCCAGCGTATTCTGACAGGTATGCTGGGATATGCGGAAAATAAAACATTACTGACATGAAAATGTCAGTAATCATTCAGATCTTCAATTATTATTATATAATGGGAGAGCTGTGCATGTACATTATCTGTGTTTATGTTATTAGTCCTGTTAACACAGTCATCAGAGCAATAGTCTGGCTACCTCGTATATTGCTCACCTTATAGCATTGTATAAGCAGACATCGAATTAGCACCCTCGCTGATGTCACAAGCCAAATCTCCGGTTTCACTGTCCACACCAAAACGCATTGGCGTCATTTTCAACTGCTAATATGATACAAAATATTTACGTTTACAGCTAAATGGTCTCCGTGTGGACGGCCCCTTAAATTAGGGAAGAGAGACATGTAGGTCAAAACAACTCTAATAGGCAAGATAGTACTAGCGTTATTTGAGGGAACTGCAATGGGCCGAACCCAACTCAAAATTTATAATAGCTGACCACAACTGCTTTTCACTATAGAGCATAACAACAAGTTACCGTATATGCCGGTGTATAAGTCGACTTTCTACACCCAAATATTAATATCAAAATGGG
>JAOUQX010000008.1:7545828-7567234 GCA_028566295.1 Liobagrus marginatus | reverse complement strand
TAGAAACTGACCCTGGCCCCCCATCAGAGAAGGGAAAAGTTATGTGGCCCTCACTGGAAAAAGTTTGGGGACCCCTGCTCTATATAGTGCTTATAGTGAAGTCCCTGTAGTGTTTATAAAGTTAGCGTATTGTGCGCTAAGTAAGTGTATTGGCTGTATTAAGTGTTTAAATCTTTGCAGGATGGTCTAAGACGTTTAAGGCTACTCTCAAACGGAGGAACTAAAGAATAGTAAAACTCACCATTACAATCTGCTCCCATACGGAGTAATAAGCGAAGGGGGAACACTTTTGCCCAGGGGACCTCCAGTTTATGAATGAGGACCCCAAACAGGAAGGAGCTGTGCGGCAGGTCAAGACCCTCCAGAGGTTGAAAGCTCAGTGAGAAAAAGAGAACGCCGCCGTGTTCCTTACTGCCCAAGAAACTGTCTGCAAACGTCGCATTGCCGAGTTCCTCAATATGTTTGCCTGTAGTAAAAAAAAAGGCCATCGAAAGGAAACCTTAAAGCACAAAAGCTGCAGAACCAACAGGACCTTATATATATTTAAGCTTTGCTAACAACTGCTAATAGCGTACCCTTCTGTGCATCTTGGTATACGCTTATGTAAAGACTAAAAATGTCTCTAGGCAGACTGTTCTCCTCGGGGTGATGCTCGATGATGAATGCCAGTTCTCTCTGTCCGACTCCCTGAAGACCGTTAGAGCTCATACACCAGCACTTCCGCCCACAATCTAAAACACAGATTCAAAAAATTGAAACAGAACTGTCACCATAATACAAATAAACTCATTTTGCACTCAGAGCTATAATTCCTTAATTCCCTGATCAAAAGACATACATTCAGTTAGCTTCACGTTGATCAAGAGGTTGGCGTTGAGCACAAACGTCAACGGTTTTGGACCGCCTTCCTCTAAGAGCAGCATAATTTGACAGGCAGCAGGACGCTCCTCCACTAACAAATCTGTAACAGAGAGCACACAGATTAGCATGTATTGTAAAGAACTAATCGGTCTAATCAGTGTTTGAGTTTGTTTACAAATGTGCTACTACAAGTAACCTGATAACACATCATTACTGTGTTTAAACAGTAACCTGATAACACATCATTACTGTGTTTAAACAGCATCTGTAAGCACGAAGGCTGTCTAGGCAAGGAAAAATGTCTAACACTAAGTAAGAGAAAATAATAGCAGCTACTACCCAGAACATGCTCTCAATGATAAGCCACTATTGGTAATTGACAACAAACGACAATAACAACTGAAACGTCTTTACTTAATGACTGTACCGAAGTGCTTTTTGAAAGCTAACGTTATAACAAAAAAGCACAGCTTTCAACAAGCATAAGCGCACACCACCAGGAAAACATAAGCTACCCCTGATGCCTGTAGTTAGCTTCAAAATTCTATTCATTCAAGTGTGAGAATCCAGCGTCCACTATATCAGTGGTTTTCAAACAGGTGGGCCGCACTGTTCGTCACTGCAGCTAAAGTTACTTTACGTTGACTTCAAAATCAGTCTGACTGATCGCAAAAAACTCTTGAGACAATTTTTTTTTTTTAAGGAACCGTTTTAAAAATTAAAACACAACAAAATTCATTTCCTTAAATGGCGACACTTATTAAGCTAATAAAGGAGAAGTAATGAAGCATGTTTTAGAGATCGGATTGGACCTGAGACCGAGTCAGTGAATAAACGAGGTGAATCAGCATAGCGTTTAGTGAATGGCTCACTGAATAAATCATCTGATTCATTGGAACGGTCATGTGTCTGCGTCAGTAACGTACAATACAGCATTCAATAACCACGCAGCGCATGTTAGAATTTAAAATCAATTATATATTTCTCTCTTACATCAAAGAAAATAAAAACTGATGTCTACTAAATCAGGATGCATTTCCCCCATATTTACATTTTATAGTCGTATGGTGCGTCTTGAGATTTATTACACAACTCTACACGGGTCCTGGCATGAAAACGTATTGAAACACTTGCTATAAATCATACCATCAGAACATACTAAAACATCTGTGCTGTAACTACTGGCATGTGCATGAGGTTCAGTGCTGTCAGAAGCTCCAGTCTTCTTTCCTATGCATAAAGCCTGAGACCCTTTCAGCCTCAGAATTTTCATTCAAGAAAATGTAGCTGCGCTCACCCCCTCCGTCTTCGTCTCCTGTGGCAATGAGCAGCGGTGGCAGACCATCGTCATCATCAGGCAGGAGACTTGGCACTCGCTGCACACAGCTGCCCAGACCGCAGAGTAACGCGCAATCCCACGGCCCACTAAGTGCCTTCTTTGGTGCCTCTGAACCGGGCTCAGAGCTGTGTGCTGAGTTTTCACTTTCTTCTGGGAATCTGCTAATAGGCTGAAGATGACACATGGTGTTGAACAGATTAACAGACAATTAACGCTTTTATTAGCCTCTAATGACACTGAGGTTTATCTGTACCTGAAATAACTGCACAGTAAAGAAAACAGCTAGTGTTTATTCCAGTGATACAGTGACAGTATTAAACGATGACAGACTTTGTCTAGGTTGCTCTACCCATACCGTCGGAGGGTCTGGAGTAACCGGGCTGGACTCCTGAGAGGATCTCCGTGGCCTTACAGAAAGCCTGGTGGTATCTGCCACCTCGCCATTAGGCAGTATTCCATCAGCAAACCAGACGTGTTTCTGTTCTCTAGGAAATCCTAGAAAAATAAATAAAAACTTACGTAGAGATATCGCTAACCATACGAGCTCAACAGCTCAATCTGCCAGCTTGTAGAGTGTGCTTACCATCGTTACCAGGATGTTTGAGAACGGAAACTGGCACCATGACGGTGGGGGGCGGGGAGTTGAGTGTGCCGGCTGCTCGAGCCTGCTGCATGGGAGGAATCGTGGAGCAGTACTCGGATGGAATGTTCGGATTTGGACTTGGCCCAGTAGGGCTCATCATTCTCTCAAGGGCCTGAGCTGTAAAAACACAGAAATCAATTAACAAACACTCTGGGGATGAACTAATCCCCCCTTTTCATTTATATTTCTGTGGGCTGCTGTGGCTTTCTAGTTAAATTCACTTACTGTAACCATGTGTCATGTTTTGTTAGGAAAATATTAACAAATATTGTGTCAAATATTTTTATTAAAGCATCACCTATTATTGTTTATAGACTGGGTTATAGCTTTTTGCACTCAATATGTTAAATCAAAACTTCTTCAAATACTCTGCTTCCACACTCACCAGATAACCGTAATGTTATTTCAGATCATAATAAAGACAAAATGAGGTGTAAAGATGCTGAATATTGAGCTCAGATTGATTCTGTTCATCCCATTAATATTTTTTAATATAGCCTTTGACTTACTAATATTAGTGCTTATGCAAACATTGTGTGTCACAGTAGGCAACAGTACGGTCATCTGGTGAGGGCGGAAGAAGAAAATAAGATTTGATTTCATTTACTGAGTTCCAAAAGCTATAGCCAGACTATAAACATTAATAGGTGATGATGCTTGTTGGAATATTTTTCAACCAAAAAAATGTTTACACACCGTTACAGTATGCACATTCAACTGGAAAGCAACGGCAGCCCACAGGACCTGATTATGCATTAAGGTAATTAAAAGTTGCGTTGCACTCCAGTGCCAGTTATGGCAGTCATAGCTTCTGCCTCATTGCAAAGTGCTGAGTAAGCATCGTCTAGCGGTATATTGATTAAGCGTCATATAACCTCATCGACTCGATTACATTGGCACCGGTTCTGATGAGAATGTACACGGAAACCAACAGTATAAACACAAAACAGAACAGCGGCACTCGAATGACTCATGAGCATGACGATGGCACCCGTTGTCAGACACACCGCTCGCTCGTCCTTCAGCCACGCTGTAAATCAGACTGTCCTGAGCCCAAGTAAGGCTGTTCAAAGACGCTTTGCTCAGGTCAAGGAGACTTCAAGGAACTTAAAGCATAAACAGGATGAATAAATGTGCTTGGATTGTGTTTTCAGTAGCAAGTTACCTTACCTTAAAGTATGAACCGGAATTTCCTTTTGTCTTAGTCATGGTGCACGCTTGTGTGTCTGTGTGTGTTCGTGCATGCGTGTTAATCTCTCTGGAGCGTTTCAGCCTGAACTCAGCAAAGGTTGCAAATGAGAGAACGAGAGGGCAGGCATTCTGTCGCCTCAGAGCCGCTTTCCGGGTGACGACAGAACGGCACTCTTTCAGGCAATCACGAGTATAACCTCCACAAAAACAATCCCAGTCCCACTTTCCTCTCGCCATCTAGTGCCTGCTAAGATGGACGAGTCGCTATGGTAAATGGCTGTCCAGGACTGAGAGACGACCGAAAGAACAGAGCGAGGTGACGTATGCCTTCCTGGCCTGACGCTGAAGAGGAGGGGGGGAGGGGGGATTGGGGGGTGCGCGCGCATGTGTGTGTGTGTGTGTCTGAATCTTTTCCCAAAGCTGTATCAGAGAGTCTGAGAGCATTGTGCATCCCAGGTGGATCTATGCCACACACAGTCAAGGACAACCAGTGCCCAGAGACAGCAACCCATAATAATAATAATGTCTTTGTGCTCTTCTGCCTCGCTCGTCCTCCTTTTTCTAAATCAAACACAAACCGTCTGAGTTACGATCAATGAAACCTATTAATGTATTTTAGTTAACCAAAATGATGGACGGATGGGAATCTATTTCGTGTACCACTTAGCAATTTAGCAAAACAGCATTGCATATGCCATATTGACGCGTCTTCTATGTCAAATAATTACACATTCCAGCAGCCACAAACCTCCCCTCAGTATGGCTGGGTAATTAACGTCACATGCTGCATTATAGGATCGTTCGGCTATTTTTGTGGGTGCTTTATTTACACACATGTCCAACTTCACACACACGCTGCTGAAGCTGCTCGAGGATTATTATATTATTATATTACGTCTATATTACGCCACACAAACCCCTGAGCGGAGGGAAGCAGTGATCTTTTGGGATCGTTAATCATTTATGTATCTTGAGTGTGTGTTCTTTAACACCGTTTCAACATTTCGAGTAAATGTAGGGCATAAAGGAGGTACAGATATACAAGACACAGTGCTGTAAATTACTGTAATGGTGCTAAAAAAAACAGAAAGAAAAAAAAGAAAAAGAAAAAATGAATGCAAGAGTGTGATGCTTCTTTTAAACTACTAGCAGTGAAAAATATTTCTAAGTACTTTTTTTATGAAAGTTGTACTCATGGGTGTTGTGATGTCATAGCTACAGCCAAATCGGCAAAAATCGGCTGTATTTTGCATGAGATCTCACGATTTTGCATTAACTCATGATCGTGAAATCCTACACAAGTAGTCATCGGTTTCTATTTGGTGTGTAGGATGGTACAGCTTTATAAAACTAAACATAACCTTTTAGGGTTTTGGGGTTTCCTAGCCTAAGCTTGTAGGGTTGTATTCATGTTTAGCATGGGCATACATGCTTCGTAAATAGTTAGGCAACAAAATCTAACAGTAGATGGTGCAAGTGCATCAAAATAAGTGCATGCACAAAAAAAAGAAGAAAAGGGTTCCTGTGATTCTGACTTAAGTGACATTTCCTGTAAAATATGTCAACTGAAATATACGCAGTAATCGAAATCTTAGCCAATGAGGCAAGTAAACAATAAGAGAAAATAACATTTATTTGGTACCCAGGGCTCAACAATAAGGACTGTCTGATCGGGCCAGATCTGCCACAGCAATAAATTGTATTAATCCAGCATCTGATATAGATAGAGACGTAGTCATCATCTATAGCACACACTCTGCTGTTACCCAGATGAGGACGGGTTTCCCCTTGAGTCTGGTTCCTCTCAAGATTTCTTCCTCGCATCCCCATAGGGAGTTGCCACCGACGCCTTGCTCATTGGGATACATTAAACTTAAAATTTTAGTTATTCTTATATCTAAATTTTCTAGCCTTATAGAAATAATATTCTAGTGCTATAGAAATACAATTGAATTGAATGTTCTGACAATAGTGTTCTGTTATAGTGTTCTGACAATAGTGTACAAATGTTCTGGCTTCTACAATAAAGGGGCCCAATACATTTGTCCATAAGCGTGCAAATGATTCAGAGAGGAAACTATTTTGGTAAATTATTGAGTACACTGGGATTTACCAACGTTAAATGAATCTAATTAAACAGAAATCATGCAGTGTTGTATAATGTTTTAAACGCTCATTATGTATTTCTGTGTTAACAAAAGTAATGTGCACAAACAGCATGATAAAGTAGGCTAGTTATATGCCTACTACACTGATTCACATAAATTGTGTCAAAAGACGTGACCTAGTGTTGGTCTTTTTAGTACAGACTATTTATAGCTATACATCTTTTAAGAATTACAGGTGGCCAAGTCATCATGATGGGTAAGTAAATACAAAATAAGCTCTAGGGCAAATGAGTTAATATTTTATTAATAACACTGGGGGATGCAAAACCTGTGCATTGTTAAAGGATGACTTCCTTAAGGGAGTACTTGTGTAAAAGTGGAAATGACAGAACATTTTCAGTATTTGACATACATTTACAGCATTTGGCAGATGCTCTTATCCAGCGACTTACAACTCAGCAGTTGAGGGTTAAGGGCCTTGCTCAGGGGCCCAACAGTGGTAGCTTGGCAGTGCTGGGAATCGAACCCTGGTCTTTGGATAAGCAGTCCAATGCTTTAACCACTGACCTACCACTTCCCTATACAGAAGGATTGAGAGTAAACATGCACCAACCAACAGCAACACAAATTTCTCACATACACCATATACAGCTTCAAACAACCTAATCAGTCGATTCGAGAGAAACTTCTGTTGCTGTCTTGCTCAAGTTCAAACCTATACGACTTGGATCTCACCACATTCATAAGCTACTTGCAACTCCAATAAACCTGAATAAGCCAGTTTCTCAAATAAAAATGATGAACGTAATGCTAAACCTAATTCAACGTTGAGGGTGGGGAAAAAAAAAGTACTTACCTTTTTGTATCGTTTCATAGCAGACCACACAAACTCTGGCCTCCTTCTCCATGTATTTCAGTTTGCATTTACGGTTGCAGCATATGGCACAAAATACCTGCAACCAGGCACATCAGTCAAGAATAGCTTCAACAGTGCAAATCAATAGTTCCAGATATTAAAATCAACTTTACACTCGAGCAGTGTCGGGTGATTTAGAAAAATATCCATAAGTAACAACCCCTCACTCGTCTACTGTTAAATTACCGTCAAATTGAGGAGTAAAAGAACAGAATGTACCACATCACAGTCAATTTGCCCTCTCCAGAAGTCTCGGGGCCAAAAAAAAAAACCCCACACAGCTCAGTTCAGTGAGCTCCGTGGATGCTAGTACTGCCTCAGTACAGTATAAAGGGGATCAATAGGAATCACTCTACGTCGTAAAGCTGGGCTTTGTTCTTGGTATAAATCGCTTCCCAAAGGTGCTCGTGCTGTGCAATTCTTTACAACACAGGCATGCAAGTCCTGTCTTGAAGACCTCTTGCTTTGCAGAGCTTGAACATTTTCCCTTACCAACAACACACATTATGTAGGACATAAGAGTTAGTAGATCAGTCGGACTAGATGTGTTCCAGGATGGATATACTGTGTAGGACCTGCACTTTTAGACTTGTCAAGAACACGATGAAGGATGATGCCCCTGATCATATCACCTATTTCCACATCTCTGACGACCCCTGGCGTGTGGATTCCGTGACACTGAACTCTCAAATGGCCATTTATCTTTGAAACACTATCTATCGCTATGTAGTGGATGGATGTCCTGCTGACAGTCAGGATCAGGGTGTGCTGCTGATCATGTCTTACACTGGGCCTGTTTTCTTTACACACGTCGATGCATTAATGAATGTATATCAGTTTCATTCGACGTGCACTTTTGGCCACAACTGCCATTTCTATATGACTTATTTAATTAAAACTTTACCTATTTAAGTCTGACTAGCTGTCATTTGTGTCCAAATAAAAAAAAACACTTGCCGTCATGACCCAAAATGAAGGCCAACTGGGCCAACTTAGTAAGGACACGTTTTATAAAGTCGAGATAAATGTCTGCCTAACTGAATGACGCAAAGCGTAGTCTGTAAGCTTTTTCTACATTTACATTCAGGTATTTCCTTTAACTTATGAGCATGTATTTTTGGTAGAGTACAGCACAATATGGCAACCTACTCTGTGTTGTGTAGTATGCACCACATGTCTCTGTTCTTTTAAGAGCATCCAATGCATTCCCATAAAGTATGTCAACTTGGACTGTTGAAATTTAAGCCATCCATTTTATTAGCATTTCATCAGGTTCTTGTGACTTTTGTGTACCCAAATGATGTACTAAACACCATGCACTTACACAACATGTTCTTTATCGTGAACAAATTGGTGTACAAATTTTTAAAAGGTAAACTGCACAACATAGGGCCATTTTCAAGACAACTGTAAGAACCTGCCCACTGGAGTGACAGCTGCCATTTTGAAAAATATTTTCTCATCCAGTATCAATGCCTGGTAGCCTGGCTCCTCTTTTGCTACATAGTCAAAGGTATTTTTGAGTGCATGAAACGTCCAAAACCTGATATTAGTATTGGTACTTAATGTGCTAACTTCTTGTTGGAGAGTTCAGTTTGAAGACACTACTCACACTAATTGATACTACAAAATAATGTTGAGTTGCTTCTTGAGCACTATTTGGTCCCCCTGGAATAACACAGACTATCTATCATAACACAACCCACAGTTAATGATTAAGACTACAACATGTTCCAGTCTGAATTTATTAATAAACCCATGAAGGTGACTTACTTTGCCGCACGCTCTGCAATGATGTCTTCTCTTGGTAAAGGTGAACCTTTGTTCGCATTTCATGCAGGTAGGTGCCTCAGAATCAGGGACCCAAGGCGGCTGTCTCCAACCAAGGCCACTATCCTCTGTTCTTGACTGATCGACTGCGTCTCCAGAAATCTCTCCTGGGTAAGGAGGTGGCTCCGAAAGCTCTTCATGGCCATAAATGTGATCACCGCTGTCACTATAAATGGCAGCGTCAAAGTTACCGTTGCCGTAGTTGGAAGCCTGCCTCACCATAGCAGCTACAGGGGAGATTGTCTCCTCCTCGGAACTTGAAACATTCTCCTCAGATGTGCTATTCTGTCTGTCGTGTGGTAGAAATGGTCTTGCATTTTGGCTGGACAGCTGCTTTGGTCGGGCTCCACCATAACCTGGCGACTGGCTTACACTGCAGACTGGTCGAACTGCCGTGGAAATAGCTATATCTTCCGTTTTGCTTTCGGTTTGTGTGGTGTCGCTATTTAAGGGACTACTCTCCTGGGATGAGGACGAAACATTGGAACCTTCGCTCTCGTCTAAAAAGCGAAGGGACCGGTCACTTTCAGGTGAGGCAAAAGAATCAACTGGGCAACTTCGTAACTCTCTCTCCAAATCCCCATTAAATTCTGAATAGCCTTCATCCACAAATTTGTCAGTTGATATCTCAGGGCTGTTTCTCCGTGCCTCACCCATCAAATAAGCATCTAGTTCTTCATCAGTTACCATCATCATATTCTGCTCACTTTCAGGAAGAAAATCACTGGTAAAATCAAACTCTACTGGGTAATCAGGGCTCTGTGCATTGCTGAGAGATTGGCTACTCTCTGGCAAATCTCGAACAATAAGATTCTCTGTAAATGGTAAGCTGCATTCAAACGTTCTGTTATAGAGAGAAGTCGAAGGATTTTTTGACCCTTCTGGGTTTAGCATTATTTTTACTAGTTCAGAGTCATCCTCAGGTGAGGAATCTGGCTGGCTAACACAAAGAGACAGCTCGACATCGGCAGATGGAACAGTTACATTTTTAGTCTCGTCTGTGACTTCAGTCTCTTTAGATTCAGAGCGAGGGATTTCTTGGCTGTCAACCACCATCGACTCCTGGTCTGAAGAAGCCACAAGAGATCCACACATGGATACAGCCATGGGGAGGCAAGATAGAGATGTCTCTATTTCACTGGTGGGAATGGCTATGGTAGTTTCATGGTCCCTTTCACAACTTTCCACAGAGTGTTTGTCATCTGGTACTTTGGCCAAGCTTGCACTGACATCAGCAATTGCTGCCGCATCCTCCTCTGTTACATTTGAGGAAATCAAATTTTTAGGGGTTATTTCAGACTCCACATTGCACTGGGAGTTGTTTTGGAGTCCGGATAAATTTGAAACCTCTGGACAGCTTGGCTCAAGATCATTTGAATTATTCTGAGTTTCAGTAATCCTCTCCACGGCCGCAGGCAATATAACATCCAGCAAACTAAAACAGTCCGAGGGGCCGTCGAAAGGACCACCAGCATCCTGTCTTTGAAAGTCGTCATGCCCGGACTTTACGGCCTCTGGATATATAACAGCTGAACTATCAAAGTCTACCAGTAGCTCTTCCTCAAGCTGTTCCTCAGCAACCTCTAGCTCTTTGAAGGCATTATGACTGTTCGTGCGTGGGAGACATGCCGATCCTGTGTCATTAACAAGGTCGCATATGGGTTTTAAAGATCTATCTGGACAAGGAGGCGTCGAGCTTTTGGAAGCTCTGCTATCGACAGAGGACAGGAGGTCGACCCCAGTCAACACCTTCCCTTTTGTATCTAAAGTTCTTTGGTCAGGAGCAATAATGGGTGTAGTTGGACCAAATTGCAAGTAATTAACATCAGGGAGAGTTTGTGGAACTGTGGATAGCTCGGGTATAAAGCACTGGGAGTACAGAGTTGGATCCTGGCATGCTGAATTTGTAAAAATTGTAATAGTGTTCTCAGACTCGTCTGAAAAGAAAGAAAAGATGTAATTTATGATATGAACTGCTGTACAGACATGACAGTATGAGCCACATGAAAGATTTACAGTAGAATCTATTTTGTTAAAAAATGATTGTCCATTTGACTTTTTACCAATGATTGTTTGGTAAAAAGTGTTACTGCTTGCAGTTACAAAAGCGTGATTTAACAGAGGACTAGGCACTCTTACTAGGAAGTTAGGCTTAAGGGTACTATGGACATTGTGTCATGAAGATGAGGTTGGGTTTCCCCTTAAGTCTGGTTCCTCTTAAGGTTTGCTCCTAACATCATCATAGGGAGTTTTTCCTTGCCACCGTTGCACACAAGCTTACTCATTGGGGATGAATATGAATTTAATTTTGAAATGTTTATGTTTTATATTGTATTGTCTGCAACGCTGCTTTGAGACAATACCTATTGTTAAAATCATTTTACGAATAAATAAATTAAATTGAATTGTGTCAAAGTTTGTAGCATTTACAGTCGGTCTCTGTCTAGACTATTGATCTCTGATTGCTGTCCAACATGCATTTTGTCATTACAAGGAATGTGTTTCCTACACATTTTTACAACTTTTATCCAAGTACATTCTAATTTAACAAAAACGTCAAAACCATGATGACCACCCAACTGACAAAGACCAATTTGAAAACTGTTGTTTCTGGTTTTGATTTCTCTTTTAAGGTAAAGCATATATTCAGAACTGAAGGTTCTTTTTGAGGACGATCAGCTGACCAAAGGGAAAGAGTGGCCACTAATCTGTCTGTAGTGTTTATGTTTTGTCACAGCTGCATGTGCTGTGGTGAAATATTTTCATCAGTGACCTGGGTGAACACTCTGTATTCCATCGAATTGTTCTTTTTAGAGGTTTTATCTCACTGGCCTTGTCATAAGTGGTGATTGCAGATATTAAGCAATTTCTGCAATATGCTCAGGATATGTTTTAATTGCCACAGACTTTCTGCAGATTAGAGCAAAGATGGGTTGTGTGATATCATCACAATGCACATTCTGACTCTAGCTCTCTGCTATCCAGGCCCAGTTTTTATTAGCATGATGACGAATTTTACTGGAAATAGTGAGAAAGGAAGCTTTTATTCCCCTGCCATGGAGATGATCACACTACCACTAAAGCTATGTTCAAACATACCGTGATTTTACTATGAAGTTGCCAGTAGAGGTGTTCCTATTCCTGGTTGCCATAGTAACAACATTTAGCAGTGGGTGGTGCAACTGGCATTTCAAATCAATGGTTTTGCTTCTTATAAGAAATATTCCGCATTGGAAATACTTGTGTACAAAATTCAGTGTAGGCACACCCACATTCTGTTGCCAGTTTCACTGTGTACTGGATCAGATTTATATGGTTGAAATGACAATAAGGCTTCTTGACTTGATTTGACAATGACTGTTCTTGCCTATGTCAGGCTGCAGTAAGTTGTCAAATAACAAATATACAGCACCGACTGACAACTTGACAAACAGAATCTCCCATATTTTAACATAAACGGGTTTCAGTGCTGTTTTTACCTTTAGTTTGGTGACTAAAGCCTAAGCCTTATGTGTGGACTACACACATGCTTGCGGGATATTTCCTACAACTCTTCAGCACAAAATAGAAAATGGCATCAGCGGTTTGGGATCGGTTATTGGGGTGGACCAGGCTGACATTAATAAGTGACATACGCAAAAGTCAACAGACTATCATGCGAGTTTCTAAAACTCCATATAAGCAGCTGAAAGATGACAAGATGCATGCTGATTTAAGATCCTTTGCCTTTTTGGGTCTGTTTTTATATTTCCTTAGCTATTATAGCAGAAAGGGAATATAAATTGAGCAAATTGTATTACTGTAAACAATAAAATGGACACATCCTCTAACCTGCGTTTAATTCGAAATCATCCAAGAGTTTGTCCAAGTCACATACAGCAGCTTTGAAGTAACTGTCCATCCTCGGGGAGGAATAGGTTTCGTTTAACCCTGAGGAAACAGATGAAAGTTCATTTGCTACTTGTCCTTCGACTATATATTAACTGCCAATTAGAAAAACACTGGACTACAAATCGATCTGAACAACGAGCTACGCATAAATAAGATCCGAGAGCTACCCAAGCCGTAGAACTGGTCTCTTTTCTCTAATAACACAAGTTACACATTAATATCAGTGCCCAAATTAATCAAATAGCAACAGCATTGAACTAACGTTTGCGAGTTAGGGTTAGTTTATTTGCTATGTGTGTAACAAATAAACAGCACAGAATAATGTCACTTCTGTATCAGCCGTAAAATGTATAACCTATTTATCTTGACAATGTTGCTTTTTATTTTATTATTATTGTTTATTTATTTATTTTACAAAATAGAATGCTAGCTAGCCAGATAGAGCTTTCTCATAGTTAGCCCAAAATGTTGGAAGCTCGCTAGCTGTTCAGCCCGTTTACGCGTTAGCTGGCTAGCTAACCATTTACTAACACAAGCAAATCCCGATTAAAATGACTAGTCATGTCTGGTTTCGGGAGTTAGCTACCGTCAAATGCTTCATAGTCCCAATCCTCGTCCTTCGGGTTGTTACTCTGTTTTGTCTTACAAAGGATTCGGCATTTAGACCAAGCAACCTATTAATAATTCCACATAAATTCCACACTGAGAGCATTTCCACCGCCGGTGTGTAGAACAGGAAAAACTCTCTTAAAGAGACAGCGCTCACTTTTTACACTAAGACACAACAGATTCCATTGTTTATACATTCTACTTTATTTTTGTTTAAAAGAAAAACCGGTTGTTAACGTGCTACTTACGTGTTTCTTTTTGTCTGTCTATTTTTAGATATATAGAATGGACTTTCTGGCCATTTATTTTCTGTAGCACATATCCTGTGCAGAGTTACAAGAAACTTGGGGCTTATCAGAGCGGATTTAGTACACAAGGTGGGAAACAGCCTGGCCAAAAAGTGCCCATTATGCACTGTCAGCCTTAGACACCATGCACATGAACCATTGGCTTACAACCAAAACTGAAAACTTATTCAAAAGTGAATCTTATTGGTTATATTTTACACAATTTCCAGGGGAGGACTGTGTAGTTTAACACCTAAGTATCAGCTAAATGCCGATTTTTCTAAATGATGGTAAGTTCATAGTATAGTCTCATTACTTTGGATGGTTCATTATTAAATGAAAGATCTTTGGTTACATACTGGTCTGTTTTTGTAGGGACATGTCAGACAAATGCCCTCTTGGCCCGATAAAATAAGATATGAAGTGCAGGCCTTCTGCTGTCAGTCTGGCTATGTGAGAGTAGTCAGCCTATAATACATGTATACAGACTTAGGAACTGAACTCAGATTACATGAAACCCCTGATGTGTTCTAAAAACAACAGGCACACAGGGGTGGACTTGGTGATATCCTACACAATTCTAGGTATGTGGCGTCAGCAGTTAAACGTTACATTTACATTATTTGGCTGACACTCTTATCCAGAGTGACTTACAACGAAGCAGTTAAGGGCCTTGCTCAGGGGCCCAGCAGTGGTAGCCTGGTAGTGCTGGGAATTGAACCCTGGTCTTCAGATCAGCAGTCCAACATCTTAATCACTGAGCTACCGCTTCCTCCATGGGAAATTTTAGACTCAAAACTCTCTTTTTATATACAGGTACATCTCAATAAATTAAAACATTTCATTCATTTATAGGAAAAGTTCATTTATTTCAGTAATTCAATTCTAATTGTGGAACTCGTGTATTAAATAAATTCAATGAATCCAGACGGAAGTACTTGAAGTCTTTGGTCCTTTTAATTGTGATGATTTTGGACACATTTAACAAAAACCCACCAATTTACTCTGAACAAATTCGAATACTTAATAAGACCAATAAAAACACTTTTAGTGAATTTTTGGCCGTCTCTAAAGTACCGGTATGTTCATTTACTGCATATGTACCTAATACTTAGTAGGGCCTCCTTTTGCTGTAATTAATGCCTCAATTCGGCATTGCATGGAGGTCAGTCTGTGGCACTGCTGAGGTGGTATGGAAGCCCAGGTTTCTTTGACAGTGGCCTTCAGCTCATCTGCATTTTTTGGTTTCTTGTTTCTAATTTTCCTCTTGACAATACCGTGTAGATTCTCTACGGGGTTCAGGTCTGGTGAGTTTACTGGCCAGTCAAGCACACCAAAACCAAGCACACTGAAACCATGGTCATTTAGCCAACTTTTAATGCTTTTGGCAGTATGGGCAGGGGCCAAATCCTGCTGGAAAATGAAATCAACTTCTTTAAAAAGCTGGTCAGCAGAATGAAGCATGAAGTGCTGTAAAATTTCTTGGTAAACGGATGCAGTGACTTTGGTTTTCAAAAAAACACAGTGGACCAACACCATCAGATGACGTTGCACCTCAAAATCATCACAGACTGTAGAAATTTAACAGGGCAACAGTCCAATTCTTCTTCTCCTTAGCCCAGGTAAGACGCCTCTGACGTTGTCTGTGATTTAGGAGTGGCTTAACAAGAGGAATATGTAGCCAAATTTCTTGACATGTCTGTGTGTGTGGTGGCTCTTGATGCCTTGACCCCAGCCTCAGTCCATTCATTGTGAAGTTCACCCAAATTCTTGAATCAATTTTGCTTGACAATCCTCTCAAGGCTGCGGTTCTCTCAGTTGATTGTGCATCTTTTTCCTTCCTGTTAACATGCTTGGATACAGCACTCTGTGAACAGCAGCTTCTTTGGAATGAATGTTTGTGGCTTACCCTCATTGTGCTGGGGATCAATGATGGTCTTCTAGACAACTGTCAGATCAGCAGTCTTCCCCATAATTGTGTAGTGAACCAAACTGAGACCATTTTGAAGGCTCAGGAAACATTTGCAGGTGTTTTGAGTTGATTAGCTGATTTTATACATACACACACACACATTTACAGCATTTGGCAGATGCCCTTATCCAGAGTGACTTACATTTACCTTATAAAAGTCTGTTTTTTATGTTTGTAAATAACCTGCATGTTATAAATACATACATTACTAATCTGGAACATTCATTTTCTCAATATAACATTAAATGAAATTAAAGTTACAAATAAAGAAACAAATTAGCCCCGGGGCAGGAACAGGAATTGAGTCCCCAACTCCAGGAGAATGGGGAAATGTGCTAACCACTGAGCCACCATGCCCCAGTTTAATTTTTCCTACTGTTATTTTTTTCTTTTGTATAAATATTTTTAAAAAATGTTCAAGTAAGATATTCACTACTCACTGTTATATCATGCTATGCAGACGTAGGACTGTAGGACCGATATATTGTTTATGCACATGTGCATTCTAAATGGTTTGTAAGTCTTGCACATACATTTACATTAACAGCGTTTGGACGAGACCTTTATCCAGAGCGACGTACAAGAATGTTTTAAAGTCTCCATCAATTAATATTGAAATTCTGGTTAGCAAGAACACAAACAAAGCCAAACCTGTTGAATTATTATATTTAATAATAACAACTATTAATATCAATTATTATATTCTTAGGCTACTATATGTAAGAAACAAACATACATTGGGGTGTGCTGTTATGGGAAAATAACCAATGAGCAGGTGGTGTAATGTCACGTGATGCAAAGAATTACTGTTACTACCTGGTAGTTTAGTTCTTATTGTTCATTCCCACAGTAATTAAACAAATTTCATTATCGCTCACTTTTTGGGATTATACTGTACTTTTATTCATTTTCTAGTTATGAGTAACCTTACCAAGATTCTCACACGTTAGTTCCTGTTATCACTTACATTTAAGGAGCTACAAAAAAAAAATTCAGTCATCCATCACTTGTTTTTATTACTCTCGTTAATGTTAATAAAGATAACAATAATAAACACAGGTTGCTACAGTATCTGTCCTGAAAACATCATGTGCTAATTTGCTAACCAGTTGATAGCTCTGGGGCAAGAGTGTAATAAAACTAATCAAATTAAATGAAAAAAGTTTCTCTTAAAGATAAATCATAATAAGCCAAAAAAAGATCTGACAACTAATCTAAACTAATTTTTTCACGTTATAAAAACCTACAATTGTAGCAGGGTGTGTACAGTTTTATAAATACTGTACAAGACAAATAAGAAACAGTAAGATATCATGGCATATGAGGAACAGGTCAACATTCTTAAAAACATTCTTCTTAAAAAAGACCCAGTGACCCAAATGTGCATCTTACCTACCCAATCGAAAGTAATTTTTTTTCATGAAAACTACAGAAAATACTAGCTCAGTTTCTAACTTATCGGGTTGACACCCTACAGTCTGCTTCCAAAGTGTCCCATTGCCCACTCTTTTTCCTTGCTCTGAGCTTAAATGCTTTTTCTTATCATTGTTTAATTTGAGTTATAATTTGAGTTGGTTATAAGGAGAACTGCATTACACGGTGAGCCCAAAATCTCTAACCTTAAGCTATCCATAGCATTAATGGCCGTCACCAACTAGATAGACTCAAGGTTCAATATGACCCGGCGAGTAATGATAAAAGCAGCAAAAATATGGATTTCTTAAAGACTACCAGAAATAGACCACATTTCGTATTCACAAAACTTTACTAAAACAATACGCGTCAATACTAGTAAAACCGATTAAAAGCTGTGTGTAGTATTTGCGCTTTTAACCGAGCGTCGAGTTTCGGCGTGTGACGTCACGCACGGGGATAGGCTGATCACGTGGTACGTGTTTCCAAACCGCTGGGTACACGGGGGAAAATTTTTCGTCGTAGTCGTAGAAGTATACATAAATTTGTCCAGAGATCGCCAAGGTAGGAACGTTTACGTTTGGTTTCGTGACCCGGTTATTAATAAACATTCCAAACAGACTTTCTTTACGCCTGTTGTCTAGTTTAAAGCACTCTTAAAAGAAAAGAAAAGAAAAGAAAGGTTCACTCCTGTCCAACACGACTCACTGCTACCTGGTGTGTTGTTTATTATGGCGCGCGCTTCCCGACGACGGTTACTCTAACGGGTATGAAGTTATTACCACGCGACTAAGATGTTTCTGTATTGGTATTTGTATGTATTTGTATTTGTTCTCACTCCTAAATGTTATTTATATGATTAACAGAGTAGCCCGCGTCGCTGAATTTCAGGAGCAAACGGGCCGTTTCCACTTACCTCAGCAATAAAAATGTAAACACGTTGTCTCACCTACTCTCTTATATCATTATGAATGTCACCTGATCTGTGATTAGCGCTTTGTTTGTAAAAGTTGGTGTGTGTGTAGAAGATAGACGGATAGATGTAATGTTTATTACATTTCAACGGGCTATAGGGACCAAGTTCCAAAGATAGTTTACAAGTCATTAAACTTTAAGCGGCTAAAAACATACATACATACATTTAAAGTATTCAATGTAAAATATCGTAAACACACCCGTTCTCTGGCTTGGTGAATGGACAGTGTTTGCTTTAGCTGTAAATTCTACCTGCACAATATTAATTCAAGCTCTTGTCCCCCTGTCTGTTTCTGTGCAAGTGGACACCAGGGTTTGGTTACAGTAGTATCAGAGCTGTATTCATGTTACCCAGCTTGACTATCCATCCTCTTAAACAGCTTCCTCTCCAGGATTGTCTTACTGTTTGTCCTCAGCTATGCGTTATTACTCATTACATCCTGTGGAATGGTATACATTTTTGTTTCCCAGACTGAGTTTCTTTTTTCTTTTTTTTTTTTATCATGTTTTGATTTGAGTTTTAGAAAATACAAAAGGGAAATGAAACAGATGATCAGTAAACAATAGAAACATGAAGTCCTCTCTTCTAAACAGAGGAACTACTTTTTAAAAGGTTTTTGAACTTCCCCTCAACACACTGAACACACAGGCACAATGTGGCAAGTAGGAATTAAAACCTTTGAGGATCTTTTGAAGGCTGTATTCAACTTCACTGCCACCAAGTAACTTTTGTTTCCTAATATCCTAATATATATCACTTATTACTAATCATTTATTTCATTTGTGGAATTATGAAAACATTTGAGCTTCCTGTCTGGGGTTTTGTAAACATGATCATCGTGAAGTAATCTTTTCAAATAAGAGCGTCTTACATACCAGGGATATAATAATTACAATTTAGCATGTTTATGTGTACTTTGTAGGTAATCATGATCTAAATAGCATTAGTACATGACTAAAGATTGCAGCATTCCTATCTAAAGTCTGTCTGTTGTCTAATTTTACATCTGTCCAGGTCAAACTTCATTTCAGATGTCCGTTAGCGGTGGTTCTCCTGGCTGCTTCGGGCGCATCCGAAATGCACCTCACTATAACGATATGCCCCCAGGCTCGCTACAGAAGACTAACGGCCTCTCTAGTTTGCGGCATCTCCGCTCGTCGGATTTGGCGCTGAGTTTGGACCCTCTACCTCCACCTCCTATCCCTGAACAGCCTCCGATCGGACCAGAATCTGACCGTAGTGTCAGTGAAAACTGTGAAAACTCATCACTCGACATTAAACCTGTCCACCGCTTTATTCCGGACTCGTGGAAAAACTTCTTTCGTGGGAGCAGCAGGAGCAGCAATAGCAGCTCAGTGCCCGTGTCCAGTAATTTGAACACCACAACGAAAGGCATTCGATGCTCTCCTCCTCATTCACCCTCAGGCTCAAAGTTAAACCATGATAAGTTTGAAGGCTCTGGGGGCAGCTACCATTCCCACGCAGAGCGGGAAGCTATGCTAGGAGACTCGATGGATGGTCGCACCGCACACACCACTGCACACACTACGTTGACCTACAGCGAAAGAGTCGAGGAATACCACCAGCGTTATGCCCACATGAAGTCCTGGTCAGGGCTGCTAAGAATTCTTGGTTGCATCGAGTTACTTTTAGGGGCAGCCGTTTTTGCTTGTGTCTGTGCATACATTCACAAAGACAATGAGTGGTACAATATGTTTGGTTACTCGCAGCCCCAAATGTATGGCGGATACGGTGGTGTGTACGGCATGTATGGCGACACTTATTACACAGGGCCCAAGACACCTTTTATACTCGTCGTGGCAGGCCTGGCGTGGATAGTGACTGTGATCATACTCGTGATGGGCTTGACCATGTACTACCGGGAAATCCTTTTAGACTCAAACTGGTGGCCTCTTACAGAGTTTGCGATCAACCTGGTGCTTTCTATACTTTACATGGCCGCTGGTATTGTGTATGTAAGGGACACAACACGCGGTGGACTGTGCTACTACCCTGTTTTCAACAATGGCATCAATGCAGCGTTCTGTCGCATTGAAGCTGGGCAAACAGCAGCTATCATTTTTCTTTTTGTCAGCATGCTGGTCTACCTGATAGGAGCTATTGTGTGCCTGAAGCTATGGAGACACGAAGCCGCACGCCGCTACAGAGAGAAGTACGCTCATGAGGTGAGACTAGGCTGTCAGTGATCAACTGCTTTGTCAAAAGTATATGGACATGGGACTATCGTACACATATGTGGTTCTTCACCCAAATTGTTGCCATAAAGGGTCAAGCACTTAATTAAATAACTAGAAATATTATTACTGTATTGGTTAGTAATAGTTTAATTAGTGTCCATTCACTAGAACTGTGAGGCCTAAACACTGTTCTACCATGACAATACTTTTAGCACAAATCCCCATAGCCACACTCCAAAATCAAGTGAGCATCCTTTTTAGAAGAGTGGTGTCTATTATACCAAGAAAGAGCGGAATAAATTTGGAGTTAGAACATATGTGTATAATGTACATACGGTGTACGGTGTTTCCAACCTTCAGGTCAAAGTGTGTAGCCTATATGGGCCTTGTTAATTTAGACCCGCAGGACTTATTAAAATGTATATTTTAATTGCATTAAAATTATAGCTGTCTATTATAAGTGTAATATACATTAAAAAAATCTGATTATCTCTTTAGAATACAGCAAAAATAAGCAGTAACTCCATATATGCCTTGAAGTACATTTTTAACTTCAGTTCAAATTCGAATGGTTTAACATTATGACTCGGTTACTGTCGCTTAATAAATAGCTTTCTGACCCCTCAGCACAATTTTACTGAAACAAAAGCTGTGCAATACAATTAATCTAGCTCCCGGTACTTAAAAGTCTCATTTAACCAGGGATCCTGATTCGACCAGCATCTAAGGAACTTCTGGTGGTTGGAGGAAATGCAGTGTTTTCCTCCAGTGAAATCTGATGATTTGGAAATCCCTAACTGTGATTTTTGGATAAATATTTATCCGACTAACCAGCCTTCTCACTGGTCATGAGGGCAAAATAGCATTTTAACATTTCAGCATTCAACATTACATAACAGTCTTAACATTTGAGATTAAATTTCATTCATTTGTTTTAGTCATGTAACTATTATTACTAAACATCTGGTGCACGGGCCTTATATTTTTAAGTGTATAAATCTTTCAAAAATTTGTTCAAGGTAGGACCAATATATGGAAGCATGTCCTACTTCATATCCTTATGAACTCCTGAGTTTATGTAGGTTTACCTGCAAGAGGTGATGGTGGCTCAGTGGGTAAGGCTCTGAGTCAGTGATCAGAGGATCGGGGGTTCGAGCCCCGCTCCAGACATG
>JAOUQX010000008.1:7532143-7544814 GCA_028566295.1 Liobagrus marginatus | reverse complement strand
GGGATATGCGGAATCAAAGAATTTCACTGTATGTTGTACTGTATGATGTGCATGTGACCAATAAACTTAACTTTAAGAGACTGACAAATATCAAGTTCAATTGATTAGATTCAGGTAACAGCTACGGATTACAGTGTTTAAGTTAACGGTTCCATACAAATGTGCATACAAAAGTGTTAAAATAATGGAATAATAATTTAGTGCACTCACACGCTGATTTATCCATGCATTTATTCATGCAAAGTCACATTTCAGTCATTCTTTGAATTTTAAGTCACTAGCTTCAGCAGACGCTACAATTTTACACTTTCAGTTTATTTACAATAATCATACCTGTACTGTACAGCAGGTTCTGTATGTGTGTACAATTAAATTTTTTTTCCCTTATAATATTATTCCTTAATGAATGCAGAAATATCCATTTCCACCAAACATGCAGATACTGTGGTTAATGTCATATTTTAGGTCATTATTATTATGTAATTAAACAACAGTTCAGTAAATGTTCAATATAATAGGGCTGGGCGAGAAAACGATAAATCATTTTTGTTATAATGCACCTAGATAAAACCGTACCAAAAGCGTGATAAATGTGTGATATAATGTTTTGTACTATGCGTAATGCTGTGCATACGTTTAGCATACAGGCTTCCGGGTTCTGTACATACTACAGACTCTAACTCTAACCCTAAGCACTTTAACTTTACATTTGCAGTAAGAGCCGTGTAACATGTTATATCATATTACGCTTCTTAATTTTACTATAAAGATATTTTACATATTCTATATAAGATATAAGTTTTTTTATATTCATATTGATTTAATTAGTAATATTCTATCTCCGTTTTGAGAAAATGTTCAGTTGTTTCTACTTTCAGGCAGGAGCAAAGAATCTGCCTTTTTAAATTTGAAATAAAGGAAGATTTAACGTCATCGATATCGACTGATTTAGACATTATATAGATTATCGACTGGTGGAAATTTTTATTGTGATCTTTTTTTTTGCCCATATCGCCCAGCCCTAGTTGTAGGTGAAACTGGTGTAAGTTTAAAGTAATTACCCCGTGATGTAGGCAGTTCTTTATGGTTATACACTTTCATTCTCCTTTCTCAGATGCAGCCAGAATTCCCTGTGACTCATTCTATGGTAAGTTATACCTTGCTTATTGTTGTTACAGGATCATTTTAAGTTGGTGAGTAATAAAAATAACTCCAAAATAATGTTTGTTTGTTTCTTATTATTCCCCTTTTTTATAAGGCTGGACTGAGAGCCCCTGGGCCTGTCCTTATTTCCTCTTCGGCACCAGATCACACAAACGCTCCTGCAGCTTCCAAGGCAAAAGTGGTTAAAGGACATATTCCACCTGGACACATTCCCAAACCTGTGATTGTGCCTGACTACTTATCGTGTGTACTATATCTACATTCACCTCAGAATACGTGTGTATGTGTCTTTATCTGCGGTTGAATTTTAACTTACACCTATTTTTGTTTCTTTGCAGTAAATACCCAGCGATTCATACAGATGAGGAGCGGGACCAGTACAAAGCTGTCTTCAATGACCAGTACTCAGAGTATAAAGAGCTGCATGCCGAGGTTCATTCAACACTGAAAAAATTTGATGAGATGGATACCATGATGCGCAATCTGCCTCGAAACCTCTCCAGTCAGGAGGTCTGTTATTTTATAAGTGTCTTTGTATCTTGTTTTTTTGTAATAGTGATACACTTCAGGAAATGTGCAGAAATAAATCAGCGAATCTCACTAGGGAAATTCCTAAAGTGATTTAGTAATCATTTAGGAATGTATGTGTTTAAGCTAAATGTTAAGATATGCTGATATATGTGAAGAAAAGAATTTCACTGTGCTTATATAACTTATACGTATGTTCTATATATGTTCCCTCAGGAGTTCGACCGCATAAACCGAATCCTTCAGTTATATCAGCAAAAGAAAACTGTAAGTCCAATGTGTTTTTACACACCACTCCTAATTCCTGGTTCACTTTACGTACAGTGCTTTTTCCCTGCTGGGCTTTAATTCACTGAAGCATGAAGGATGAAATGGAGTGGGAGGAAAAGGGCCAGGCTTATTTGTTTTTCCGGTACAGGAAATTGCAGTTGACTCTCAAGACAATAGAAGGACCTATTTGAAGTACTTTTAACAATTGTGAATTAATCACAAACTGAAAGTTTGTTACATTCCAAAAAATGAACACATTGCAGACAAATGATTAGTAAAAAGTCATGCCACAGATGTCACAAACATCTGTATAAAATAGTGATTTAAATTCATATTAAAGTGTATTGAAAGTGAACGTTTTACTCCGTGAAAGCAAAAGAACAACATTTGTCTTTGCCGTGTTAGATTTAGTCGCATTTATTGAACGCTTATAGGCTGAAATTTGCAGTTTATAACCATAAGTTCTGGTCTGTAGACTTGTATGTGAAAACTTTGATACAGGATAATAAACTCTCTTTATTCTTCTTGCTTTTATTTTATTTTTTACTAAAGGAGCCGTCATTTCTTGAGAAAAAGGAACGATGTGAATACCTCAAAAACAAACTCTCTCACATCAAGCACCGCATTCAAGAATACGATAAAGTCATGGCATGGAACGATGGCTATGGATAAATATTTTTCGGTTCCGGACACTACATGCTGGAAAGGTCATTCATGATCCACACACAAGACTTTGAACACTTAAGCCAAACAAAAGTAAATATTTGTCTTAATCAGTGCAACAAAATGCAGTATTGAACGGGGGAATAAAATCTCTTGTATTTCAGTGGATCATTCTCATGTTGTGTATGACTACTGCTTGATTTGTGATTTCCTTAAAACTAGTTTCTACACTGTGACTTGTTTGACTGTTTAATACCCAACATGTGTTGGGGAATTAAAATTTCATAGGAAATTTCCTATGAAAAATTGCACTTGTTTTTGTATAATGCAAAGTTTTGTTCATTGTTCATGTGTTCAATTTATTTTAGCCGGTGTATAGGTGTACACTATACTGTATAGACGGACTGTATAAATAAAATTCATTTATTTATTCATGCACTAAAAGACATTCCTTACATTTCATACGAAAAATGTTTTACTTTTTCTGTTCCATTTTCGGTTTTAGTGTGGAATTTATAAACAGTGTTAAACTTTTTTCTCATTAAAAATCTGAAACCTTTAAGCATATAGTTTTGTTGATCAGTTGTATATACTGTGTGGGTGTGTGACTATAAGCAGCTGGTATAAGCGGTCACTTATAGCCACTATTATGATTCACCAGGTTACCATGTAAAAACGAACACTTAATGCTGCATTCACTCCATATCGCTATTACCATAACTACAATATTCCAAACTGTAAAAAGCATTCACCTCCTCAGAATTACAACTGGAAGGCTAGAAGTTATATGAAGGCTACGTCCTGTGCAAAGTCACTGCTGCACCTCAAGAGGAAGCAGGTGGAAATGGCAGACCGTTAATAGTAAAATGTATTAATTAAACAGTGACTTTGTAATACTTAGCAAACTATTCTTCAAAACCATTTATTGCAATATTTTTTTCAAGTCACCAAATTATGATGAAATTTGCACTTCACTTTCAACATAATGACTTATTGTGAAAAGGTGGCCCCATATGAAAGAAATAAAAATGATTTCGCAAACAAATCAAAATTTTTGGTTATTATGTTATAGTCATTGCTCTGTAGCTCGTAAAAGAAAAAAAATTTCACTGGGCTTCACAAACTCTTGGCATATGTTGCTTGTGTTAAGGCTGTCTCTGCACATTGCTGACTAACAGACTTAATCTGTCTAAGTGGCTATCATGTAGTAGTCTTTGTGGAAGCAAACAGGTAAAGGGGAAATAGTGAAAACATTGCATGTGGTGGGGGCATTCGTAAAAAGACATTGACGTGTAGGTACTACATACATACCTTACAACAAGGTACTGTAGTTACTTTAAGGGAGGTTTTAAAATGTATTTTTATTACCTTATATGTACATATTGTTGACAAATTTGGCCAAAATCAGCATATTTGATCAAAATCTAATGTTAAAAATGGCAAATTGTTATACAGGCTATTTACGACAGCATTGGCTGATCAGACAGCAATACAGAGCTGAACTGCAAACTGTTTGCCCTCTCTTTCTCCATCGTTCCCACTCTCACACCTCAAATATTACACTTAATACATTTAGTTTGCTGAACTGCTGAACATCCTCACCTCCAATACACAAACAAAAGATCAGCACATTCATCTGAGATTCTAAATCTGACTGTCCCTGGTCTCCCTGTCTCTCGGTACTTTCCATCTCATTTGCCTATGTGACACGTGACCTTAGTATTTCCATAAGAACCCATTTTTATAAAGATATTTTGCCTTAATTAAGGCTAAATTGTCTTAATATAGACAAATATACTTTTTGTACTTACTTGGCGTTTTGGTGCATTGAAAAAAACTGTCATTTGATATGGCCAACACCACAAAGCAAAAAAAATGCTTAAATGTGTCTTCGGTTCATATCATAGGTTCACCATGCTGTCTGATTATAATGATTAAGTGATATTTTATCCTCCGCTTCATATAGTATTTTAGTCAGTCGGGGACAGAGGACGTCTCTTACTTACATATTCAACTCCAATAAGCTGCCAAGCTCCACTGCTCTGCCACTTAACATCACATTGGCCAAAACCCAACACACACAACAGTAAATCTGTTAGCTCTTTACAGATCACATATATGCTATACAATGCCAGTTGTAGTTGGTGTGCGTGACTTACTTCTTAACAAGCTACCAAGCTAACCAGGTAACATTATAATCGCTAACATAGCAGACTTAAGGAAAAACACATCAATTAGCAAGATTTTCTTTTTTTTAATTATCTGTATTAAAGAGACATTAATCATTTCATACAATATTTAAAGTGAACAAAACAACCTTCCCTGCTTACTTACTGGAATTCCACAACTGTTTGAAATTTTATGTTCTCTCCCGCCTTAAGTGTGTCTAGGTGACGTGACAGTGGACCAAACCACTATGAGGCAAAAGAGGGGTTACTCTAAACGTCGCTAAACGCTTTTTTTTGCGTGCGGTTGTATTGTTGTATTGTTCATGTACTACTTACACGATTTGTAAACGTATAAATCATATTATTTTTAGAGTGGCACAGCGCTGGGGAGGGGCATCTTTTAAATGATTTACAAAAGATAACCTAGGCCCAGCTGGAGATATACGTTTGTCGTTTTATTGAAAGTGTCAGAGAGTGAACACTAGTCTAAACCATACCTGTCCATGCCTTTATACATGCCCATATATGCTTTTTTAATTAGCCTAAGATACCAAGGCAAGCTATTAATTTAAGAGAATCTTCAAATTTACATTTTCAAAATACTTTATTTTTCAATTATTTATAGTAAACAAATACATTTTGAAAATGAAAAACTTGACTACAGTTCATACAATAAATTTTTTCTTGCCCTAATGCTGAATTATTAAGAGGTCTTTGACTACATTTTTATTTTCCTCGCGCACCTGCTCGTGGATTAAAGAGCCAATCAGACACGTCCTACAGACTCTGACGTAATTACAGGCGGTGAGTGGGGGAGGAGCTTAGAGTACCTTTACAACGAGGTGAAAATAGGCACGGAGTACCGAGTATCAGTGTGACGAGGAGGCTTGAGTAAAACACAGGTGAGTTTCTTTTACGTTCACCTTTATAACAAATTTGGTTTGGTATACTTGCGCGTATTTTATGCATTATGCTATAAGATGTATATGTTTTAGTTTCTTGTACGTCCCTATGGCTTTAGGCATCAGATAGAAGAGCAAGATAATACCTGTATGTCGACTAAGATTGTAATTCTTAACGGAAGGAAGCCTTTCTTTTTGTTTTTTTTCCGGGTCTGTTTGGATTAAACTGGATTACATCAGACATACTGCTCTGTTTTTTTAACTAAAGACAGGGTGTTAAAAGTAATTAAGATTGAATTGAGTGTTTGCGGATTTCTTTTGTACTGCAGAGTAAAGAATGTCTTTCCAGCCGAATGGGAGTCCACCTCCCTATGAGTCCGAGCCTGAATAGTAAGTCCACGGAACTCTTATATACTAACATACTTGTTTTACACCCAATACATTACAACAAAATTGCGCAACATTTAGGCCTACTTGTTTTATTGGTTGTCTGTTCACAATCTGCTCATAGTTTTTCCTTTCTGTTTGTCTGCGTGTAAAAGAAAAAAAACAAAAACACTAATTAAACTCACCCCATACCCACAGCGATAGGGTGCCACAGCCTGCATTCTCCTATTATGCAGATGATGAGATCCAACACTTCTATCGCTGGAACTCTCCACCTGGAATAATGAAAATCATGGCGATCATCTGCATCTTCTTGTGTGTTGGTGTTTTTGCCTGTGTGGCATCCACTTTAGCGTGGGACACAACTGGAAGTGTGACAGGCTTTTCAGGAGCCTATGGCGGCGGCGGCTATGGCGGAGGTTACGGTGGGGGCTATGGCGGAGGTTACGGCGGAGGTTACAGTGGCTCTTCGTTCGGCGGAGGTTTTGGTGGGGGGTCCTTTGGCTATGGCATTCTGGGCTCCCAAAATGATCCAAGACAAGCAAAGGCATTTATGATAACAATGGCAATCATTACTTTTGCAAGTGTGATGGCTATCTTTGTCTTGCTACTCTCTCATCAGCATTGGGCCCATAGCAGAAAGTTCTTTCTGGCTGTCATCATCATTACAGCCATCCTTGGTCTGTTTATGCTTGTGGCTACAATAGTTTACTTGGTTGCGGTAAACCCCATGGCTCAAACCTCAGGCTCGGTGCAGTATTACCAGGTTCAGTCGCTGTGTGCCCAGTACCAGGGTCCTCGGCCTACAGAGCTGATGATCAACCAGTACCTGTACCACTACTGTGTGGTGGATCCACAAGAGGTGAGCACATTTCTTAGCACTAGTTTTTTATTTTTTCAAAACTTCAAAGCTTATAGATACACTGAAAACAATATCTGTATCTGTACCATATCTGTAATATGTTCATGTGCAGTTTTGTTTAGATACTATTTAAAAAAGAAAAAGAAATTTTTTTACATTTATCTCTTTTTACAGGCAGTTGCCATTGTTTTTGGCTTCCTGATCCTTGCTTGCCTTATTATCATGATGGTTTTTGCCATCAAGACCCGGCAGAAAATTAACGCTTCTGGGAAAGGAAATATCCTGTGGCATAGAGAGAAGCCTGTTGAAGATCCAAACCAGGCTCAAGATGTAGAGGACTGGGTAATTGTATTTATTATTGATGTATATATTTAAAAAAATAATTTTCACTCGTAAGAGTAGAATGTCGTTTTAGTTTTCGGATGGTTAACCCACACTGTATTCTGTCTTGGGGGCTGAAGTACATGCCTTTGCTCTTTACTAACATTGTGCAGGTGGAAAGACAGGTTTGTCTGTGCAGTAGGTGGTGGGGGAAGGGAACTCTCAGACCTGGTTTCTGGGTGTGGTTTGTACTGACAGTTTCACTGCGATGGCTTCTGGAACAGATACGGTTTAGTTGAGTTGTTATTGTTTGCGGTAGCGGTTGTTAAACAGATTTAACTTTTAATCTAACTGCATGTATGTGTATGTGATGAATAGGATCTGAAATGAAATAATTTTTTAAATCCATACATATGGTTGAACAGTGTGCTTAATGAATCCAAATCACTAGATGGATTGAAACAGACTGCGAGCCTGTATGAGCCCCAACATGGCCTCAAAAACAAATAAACAAATATTGATGTACCGTACATCACAAACGCAATCTCAAAGAAATAATTATCTTGTGGGTTTCTGTCTATATCCAGGTAAATAATGTAGATGGTGATGTAGAGATAGTAAATAGTGGTGTTCCGGAGAAGTTTGGAGGTTCAAGGGAGTACCTGAATTACAACAGTACAAACTATGACGAACCTCCTGCCATTGACAGTTTTGTGTGAGTACATTTCTTTCCTCCTAACCCTAACCATATACCCCAGCAATATGATCCTTGTGCAAATAAGAATCTCAGCAGATTATTACAATTACTGATAAAAATGAATGATTGGAAATGTAAACTGATATTTCCTACTGATACATACAGCAAGATACAAATGGTGGATTTTAAACCAATTAACTGGTAAATAAAGCATTTTACTGTATGTTGTACTATGTATGATGTACATGTGACAAACTTTGAACTTGAAATACTAATGCTCTAATAATTTTGCCATTGCTGTATATTTGTCTGTGACAATTCAGTTGTTCAAAAATTATTTTTTTTACTGATTTCACATGTTCATGTATCTTCATGTTCAGCAATCCTCATGCATTCTTTTAGTCTGTGGTGGTATGTGGTATAAACATCTACAATATGTTTTGAATTTGGTGTGCAGGGCTGTAGAGCACAACGTTCCAGTGCAGAATTCAGCTCCTTACTACAGCAGTTCAGAAGTGGGCAGCTCTGCAAGCAAGCCTAAGAAAAAGCGGGCAGGACGTCCCCGCCGTGCTGAAGGCACTGGCTACGACACAGATTACGCATCATCTGGAGACGAACTTGATGATCATGATTTTTCCAGGTAAGCTAGCTCATTCTGTTGGGCTACAATAAGGGAAATGCAAATATGGCATGAGCACAACAACAACTCTGGCCACTGTAAGCTACTGTCAAAGATCCTACACCTGCTCTGATTTTTTTTTTAAAACTTTCCCATTAACCTCAGTACGCTTGTTTCTTTAAGAGGATCAGGAGCACTGCTAAGGTTTTGGGGCCCCTGGCTAATTTGTACCCAAAGCCCTATCCCCTAATCATATTTTAAGTATGGGGTTCTGCTAGGCCTTATACCTGATAAGGGCCCTTCGAATTGGAATCATGTTCATGCCTGTTATGGCTCCGCTGAAGAGATTTGTAATGCTGTTTTTACTATGGGCTGGAAAACTCTAAACTGGTGTGTTGGAGCTAAACTGTGCAGGATAGTTTGGAGACAGAGTTTGGACACCACTGACCTATGCTATAGTTTTGGTTCTTTTCGTTATTCTTTGTGGTTTATAATGATGTTAGTAATTAACATAAAATTAATTTATATAGAATAAAACCATTAAGGAACCATACAACAAGTGAAAGGGAAAAAACAGTGTTTGATTTGCGAAAGCTGTGACGAAGCACCTTAAAACAACAGTCGGTGACCTTACAACCAACCTCCAGTAGGCATGGGTGAAGGTCTCACCTGGTTAAATGTTAAATAAATACAAATACACTGGAACCAAGATCAACATCGATCAACAAAAAGATACAAAAATGCAAGTATGCAGGTGCATCATCTTAGACGTAAATTAGAACGTTGTGGAAAAGTTCATTTATTTTAGTAATTCAACTTTAATTGTGGAACTCGTGTAATATATTTATTGCACACAGACTGAAGTACTTTAAGTCTTTGGTTCTTTTAACTGTGATGATGATGATGATGATGATGACCATCAGTCAGGTATGGTAGATGTAGTTTCATGGCTTGGGCTAACATGGTTGAGTCTGGGAAAGGTGCAATAATATTTATGGATAGTGCTCATAATGGTAGCAGGTAATACATTCAGTAGTTCAAATTATTTGTCATTTTGCAGATGCATACATCCTCTTTTTAAATGGTAGGAACTTGATGCAGCAACAGAATAATTAAGAACGGTCTCTGGGCTTGTTGGCTTGCGGTTATTGGCAGCAAGGGAAATAACCAAATATTGTTTTTGTAAGGAAAAAAAAGTTCTTTTTCTTGTACTGTTGCTTTCCAAACAGCCCGGGTTCTAAAATTATAAATGATAATCAGAGAATGAAACAGAAAAAAATCTGAGCTCTTATCCGATGTGGTTGGATTTCAAACACAAATGTCTTCAGTTTATCGCCAAAAATAGAATGCGCCTTTTCTTTCAGAACGGATTGTGTAACTGCCACACTGCTGTCATTCCACGCCTGCTAAATCGGTTTCAGGAAAACTAGCTTGCATGATGTGTTTGCGGTACATACCACAGTGACTCATCACATGACTTTGCGTGTGTGTGTGTGTGTGTGTGTGTGCGCGCAGTCAAAAAGTTAGCAAGTTGATTCTTGCTTTTCCTGGAAGCGCTCCAGGGTTTTTCTGAACCAGTTACATATTTCGGCGGTTATTTTTTACCAAAAATAAATTGTTTATATAATTACATAAAAATGGTGGGCGTGAAACTTTGTGTGCCAGTATTTATAGTCCTTGTGAAATGGCCCTAACATGGCATTAATGCCTCTTGTTTAACACTGTCTTCATCTGCGGTTTGCCTGGAGCGGCTTTTTCCTGCTTTCCGACCTGTATGGATGCATAGAACAAGTATAAGTACCCAAATAACTTCCTATTTCCACGCAGATTTTAATGTACGATGGACACATTATTATCCCATGAGGAAAAACATTGCTCCCTGTGGTTACAGGCAGTGTAAAGAGATTAGCTTAAAAAGAAAGTCTCTTCAAATGTCAAGCACTCGACGTTAAGAGGTCTAAATGTATTTGTCGTCTGTGGAAGGTAGCATCCCTTTGTCTAATCAAAATGTTCAATTCGAACATTACGGTAGGCCGTCCTACCTGCCGGTGAAAATATGTATTTGCATACCTCTGCGCACCCTGTGAGCGCAGACAGCTACGTCATCAGCACGTCCTTGCTATAAACTTACTGCATGTAATTATGTTTTTAAATTGACAGTTTAAGAACTCAATCCTAATTGTATGGATATTCTGACTGCAATGGTATAAGTTAGCTAAACTGGGACTTTTGCGTACAGACCCATGGTTTTGTCTATAAGAGGACCTCCTAAAAGGATCGTTACCTCCTTCTTAGAACGATGCAATAATTAGTTCAAATGACTAGTTCTTGTGTCCCTGCTGACTCGGATGTTTTGTATTTCTGCTCGTTTAGTGAATTTCCTCCCATCGCTGATGACGAAGAAAGGGACGATTACAAGCGCATATTCGACCGAGATCACCAAGAGTATAAGAGTCTGCAAGCCGAGCTGGATGAAATAAACAAGCGGCTAGCCGAGACCGACCGTGAGCTTGACGAGCTTCAGGAGGGAATGCCGCAGTACCAGGTAAAAGGCTGAGTGGACATTAATCAGTTACGCATATCTGGTATTAGAGATTGAAGACTACTCACCAGAAGTGCTTTCTTGTTTGCTGACCTGTCATTGTCCTGATACAGGACGCCATGGACGAGTACAATGCATTGAAGGATCTAAAGCGGGTAAGAGCAAATCAAACGTGCTGATCCTGTTCGTTGTAGTAAAATAAGAATAAAGGGGTTTATTTGATTTATTGCATTAGCATTTTGTTTTTGCTTATTTATCTGTTTAAACAAGTTTAAGGCTGTGCGTGTGTGTGCACAGTTTTAATTAGTAGAACTGTAGATGAACTTTCCTGTGTTTTTGTCTCAAAAGAGCGGTGACTACCGGATGAAGAAGAAGAAATGCAAGGACCTGAAGGCGAAGCTGAGCCACATTAAGAGAATGGTTAGTGATTACAACAGTAGAAGATAAAAGCTCTTAAAGACTGAAAATCCATCCAGCCAATGTCTGGCATCTAATCATGAAGTATGGGAGACGATCATTTTTACACTATTCATGTGGGTTTGCTGCTTTTTTAACCTGAATTCTGTGATCAACTCTGTCATCTTTTTTTTTTTTTTTCTTTTTTTGCAAGCTTTCGCCTGCATATAGTGGTGAAGAATTTTATAGACCCATGTAGCTATGTGATCTGGTAAGCTAAGCCGTACCAACGTCCTTGGTTAACTTATTCGCACACGATTATCCTCTTATTTGTTTTTGTTAAACTTGTTTTTCTGCACTCAGGTTTGCATACTGTGCTTTGTGTTTATGTAAGGAGTCCAAGTGTTGTAATTTCACAGCTTTGCATGACGAACCTTTTGTTGTCTGTAAATATACTTAAATATACACCACTTCTTATTGTACTTATTTTTTATTTTACATGAATTTTTAAATTGAAAAATAAACGTTTTCTTTAGCAACATTTTTCACAAATAGTGCTGCAGTGTCTCGTTATTTCAGTACATTCTGATATAGAGGTCTAGCTCCTTATTTAGGACGTGTTCTGTCCTGTTTATCAAACTGCATTGGTGCAACTGATTTGTTTTTAAATTGTTCTCAAGGGCACTTCGTCAAAATCCATCAGTCTCTCAAAAAGCATTTGTATCTTACTAAGTACTCCCGAGATGTGAGTTTATGTAGAAAGCCAATTCATTTGAATGAATTTATCAATTCAATTGAAACCATTTAATAACCTACTGTCCCCAGAAAAAGCAAAATTTATCATCACTGCCACGTTCAAAGGTTTAGGGAACTAAGGAAATTTGTGTGTTGTGTTATGGATGTGATCTACGGTAAAGCGTTTGAACATCCTATTCCATTTGACTATTTAAAAGCTTAGTTAATTCAGTGTTTAACCATTGACCAGTCAAACAACTAATAAAAGAGGCAATACTTAACACAATGTTTATTAACAGTATATAAATTTAAGCCAATGTAACCAAAAAAGTGGTGGTGATGGTGGCTCAGCGGTATAAGGCTCTGGGTCAGTGATCAGAGGGTTGGGGGTTCAAGCCCCGCACCAGGCAAGCCACC
>JAOUQX010000008.1:7518306-7528441 GCA_028566295.1 Liobagrus marginatus | reverse complement strand
CCAGCGTTCAAATTTGTATGCTGGGATATGCGGAATCAAAGAATTTCACTGTATGTTGTACTGTATGATGTGCATGGAACCAATAAACATAACTTTTAACTTTAAACAAAAAGGAAAAACCTTAATTTGAGTGCCTTATGGGGTTGTTATTAGTGTGCTGGGTAACTTTTAGGCAATTGGCATTTAATCAAAACATGAGGACAAAGTAAAATGGAGATTCTAAAACTTTTGTAATTCTGGTGGCATTTTCCTTTTTCTGGTGCATAATAAATTAAGCCTAATACTCCTGACCGGAACGGTGTTTTTACTGAAGATTAATTCTTTTGAATTCATTATAAATAAAATTTAACAATGGACATTGTCTCTTTTCATTCACTATTCACAGCAGCTTTACAGAAATGTAAAATTAAAGTTTAAGTTATCTCAGGAGCCCACCAGGGGCAGCTAGGTCTTGTATCGTGAACCCATGATTTTCTGCTTAACAGTCCCATCACCTTAAGTGTGCTGCCACTTTCCACTTTTAGAGTATTATATATAACATTATTAAATGTCATTTCCACAAATGTATAGAGTTAATTAGAATTGTTTAACCAGGAGCTGTTTAGTAACCTATAAGCACATTTCATCTATAAAAAAAAAGAGGTGTTATGATCTGACCATATCAAAGGACTTTTTTGGACACCAGAGCTATTATTCATGAATCAGAATCGATTAGGGGATAAGTTAAGCACCCTAACAGGTTCAAACTAGTTTTTGTGTTTAAAAAAAAACACAAGCACAAGAGACCCAAAAGGAAAGGGTTTGGAGCAAATATGTGTTCACTTGATCTCAAACACGCTATAAGCCAGATCAAAACCTTAACTCCAGCACTCTGGATGCATTATTCACTGTGGCTGTTCAGCCAGTCTGTAAGAAGAGGAATATTTCTATCCATCCAGCGGATATTCTCCTCGATATTCTCCAGGGCCTGCTGGATACTACGCAGTCCTGCCCCCATGTCTACCTGCAGTGCACTGAAGAAATTGCGGACCTATGGGAAATTAAAATAAGATAAGGGACAAAAGAAAGAATGAGATGTTAGATAGTGCAGGGAACAGTTTCATATGTAGCTGCTTTACAATGTATTCACTTTGGAATGGTTTTGGGAGATGCATGTACCTCCTCTAGCATCTCCTTGGTTGAGTACTGATTGGTTACTTGAACAACCATACGCGAGATCGAAGAGGAACCAAGATCAAACCTAAAACATTCCAGAAAACGCCATAAAGGGTCACATTATTGTTTATTTCTAGAAATTACAACAAAAACCCCTCAAATACATAAAAATAGATCTAACATCAGCTTTAGTAGGAAAAATCAACCTAAAAACCACAATTCCATCTATTTGAAATAACACACAATATGGGTGCTGTAGAGTTTGTACTCACTTTTCCACCAGCTTTTGCCAGTTGGTTACCAGGAAGCTCCAGGCTAGTTTATATGCGTGCGGGTTTTTACTGACACTAATGACAAGTGATGGCAGATCGTGGGTTTTCACGACATCTCCTTCTAAACTCCGCTCCATTAGCCTGTGGGTTTAAAGAGCAAGTAAGTACTTTATTACTTGGTGTTCTGCTGATATTGGTTAAATGTTATGTTGTTTTAATGTGTGTTTGTTTTGCTTTTTAGCTTTGCATTCAGAGAATTGAAAATTTATACCAACCACTCTAGCTTGTGAGCAAGCGGGCTGAAAGAAAGCGCTGCTTTAATCTGACTCTTTTCCGAGGGATACATTGTATGTCGGTACATTTCCATAAGAAAGTCCCAACCCTCTTCTGTTTGCGCACCCTCAGTGTACACAACCAAGCGGATATCAGCAGGCAACCTGCAGTTCCATAGCGAGAGGAATGTATAAACAGTGTTTTTTTAAAAAAAATTTTTTAAATAAATAAACAGGGAAGTACGATCTTATTAATGGTAAACACTGACCTCATTCTTCCCCCGGACTCCTTCCACTTGGAGAAAAGTTCTTGAGCAGTGCTAACACAGGGAGCATAACGGCGCACACATGCGAATAGGAGCAAATAATTACGCAAGATCCTCTCGGACACCGAGCCGTCGTCATTCCATGTCTGTGTGTCAATCAGTTCCTGGAACAGGTTCACTAAGTAGGCCTTTAAAGAAACGTTTAACAGTCTTTAATACGTTGTTAAAGGATCAATTTACTTTTACATGTTATGTTTGTTATATGTTTCAATGAAATGTATTCGGTGTAATAATAATAATAATAATAGCAATAATAATAATTAAGTATGCACCAATACCAAGCTTATGCACTCGTAAAAATACGCCGATACCAAAAACCGATATCTCACGTGATGTAATTTTCAGCATTTGCCAGACATATGAATAATAATAGTAGTAATATTACAGTGGTGCTTGAAAGCTTGTAAACCTTTTCCATATTTCTGCATAAATAGGACTTATAATGATTGATAGACAAAATAAACCTAATCCAACAGTAGTAGTTGTAGTAGAATAGTAGTGGTGGTAGTAGTACTACTAATAGTAGTAGTGGTTATGGATGTTGTAGTAAATAGTATTACAGTAAGTCGTAGTAGGTGAACCCCACCTTCAACTGGTGCTCCAGAGCGGTCATGTTTCTCTTTTCCATGAGTTTGTAAAGAGGCACGAGTTCGCTGAAGCCCTGCGTCACTGGCATTATTTCAGTCTCATGCTTTAGGTACAGACTGAGGCTCAGGGCCTTATCCATGGGCACCTTTCCAATTCTGAGACAAATCAAATCATGATAACTTTACAATTAAATACCTTTTTGATATACGTTAATCAGGGCTTAACCTGAACTGTGGCTAATGGTTTTCCAAAATGATAAATAATCTATATATATATATATAGTGTATATTTTGTATAATCTTGCACAGTGTAAATCTATCTATCTATCCATCCATACGCTGGGCGCAAGAAGCGCTCATGGGAGTTGTAGTCTTGTAGCGTCACACTGCGCATTGTTTATTATTTCACATGATTTAAAAAAAAAGACTACAATTAAAAAATAATATTCAACCCACCAATATCTCTAGTGGGAGTGGCTGGCTTACCCTGCAAAGCTGAAAAGCATTTGCCGGGTTGGAGGGTGTTAATGTCAAGCCCTGACGGTAGTGATTAAACTGGAAAGAAAAATTGCTCTCACTTGACCAACTGGAAGATGTCATGGATGAGACTCGCTCTGTCGTTCCCACTGAAAACCGTGTGATTGTGCTGAAGCTGCCTGATCAAAGCTTCCCAGCCCTGAGCTTCGTAATGCACAATATAATAGCCTCTCATGTCCACATTAAATTTGATCCACTCCACTTCAGTTGGCAAGTACAAAACATCTTGGGGAATAAAAGGTGAAACTTCAGTAGAATGTACATTGGTGTAATTATACGAACAGCTTTTGTTTCTTCTTTCTAGCTGACCTGGCACCTACCGTTTCTATTCTTTAGCAAAAAACGCTGGACAGTGCTGGAGCTGCTGGTGGTATAGGTCAAAGGCACTTGCCAAAGAAAGCTTGTTGAAGGTAAAACAGTTATATATATGTTATATGTTAACAATTATATACATCAGTTATAACACTGAAATATTACAACAATTGCGTAATACAAACAAACAGAAATTTCAACTGTCAACCTTGAATTCTTTGACGTATCTGCCCCTTTAAGAAACCGCTCCTGTTTTAGTTTGACCTCTCGACCTTTAACCTCCACAGTGATAACTGGAAATCCCTCCTGCAGTGTCCAGGTGTCCATAATAGCCTTCACATTTAGGTCATCCTCCAAATACCATTTCTATTCATATAGTTAGAATTTCATTGTAAAACCCATAACGTTATTATTCATAACAAATACATATTTAATCATTAAAAGGCTATAGCAGCTATAACAATATGCCTGTAGTAGATAAAAGAGCGTAATGGTTCTGCCCTATGGGTATATTTAAGCTATGATAAGATAATGTGTTACACTGACATACAGAGACAGACGGTCTGGACTTCTGTCTGTTTGTGCAGAACCCATCTGTGTTCAGTCTCCCAAAGTCAAAATCATCCGAGTCACAGATCTGAAAAAGCCCAAATATTTTTCTTACATATACAGTAAACAGCAATGACGAAGCCTCGCTCTCTGTATGTGCTCATGTGCACCACTGGTGAATTGAAATCTTTTAAATTCAGTTCTGTTGTTCAAAAGAAGAGTTCATTGTACAATTCACTAGCCCCGTTAACATGAACACTTTTTTGCCATCCCAACTGAGATCATTCCGATTGAAATATTCCGAGTGGCTTTTTACATGAAACATTATCTATTCCGGACTGCTGTTTACATGTGCCGATGCTTTCAGCCGGGATAATTTTGTGACATGCGCACAACTTTAGCGAACTGGAATGGAAACAAAACTTCAGCATGACACGCCGCTCATTTCACAGGAAACTGACGTTAAATCCCAAGAAATTACGTCAGTAACAGGTGTGCGCCATCGGATGTACACTCAAAGCACCAAAACACTTGGAATAACTTGTTTACATAAAGAAATTTTTCATTTGATCGGGTTGTGAAAAGCTTTATCCCACCTCTCTAAACCCGTTTGAAATCTTAATCGATTTGGGCATTTTTATTCCCGATTGAAGCGTTTACATGGAGCATTTCCATTCCGGTTGGACATATAAAACAATTGTACTCGGAATACAATGTTCCGGGGCTAGTGAAAATGTCTGTTACCTAAGATAAATGACCCGAGCTTACTATCTGACATGAAACCACAAACTTACGTTGGTCAGACTGTCCCAGAGATCGGCACCCACAGTATTCTGGTAGCTGTGTTTCTTTAGGTAACGTATAATCCCAAGATTAAACACTTCTGGAGTCAGAAAATCTCTCAGCATGTTCAAAACACAGGCCCCCTGACAACATGACGGATAAAGATATATTATATATAAAGATATTATTGATACTAAGATACTATATAAAGATAATATTGGGCAGGAAGTTGATAAAAGAAATGATGCCAGCTGCTGATTTACCTTTTGATAGGAAACGTCATCAAACATTTCTCGGATCTGTGCTGGATTTTCTACGGGGGTAGAGATGGGGTGTGAGGAACTTAAAGAATCCACACCCATGGCAGTGAAACACTTCTCTAAAAAGTAGTCATTCTAAAGCAGATACACAATTTCAATCGCATGGTAATGCAATGGTTATCATTCTTCATCAAAACTGTCATGATCAGAAGAGGTGACACTACAACAATTTGAACGGTCATAATGCAGAGATGTAAACCACTCGGCCTCACCACTTGCAGCTCTGGATAGGTGATGTTTGTAGATACGAATTCCATGAACTTGGCAAAGCCCTCATTTAACCACAGGTCATTCCACCACTGCATCGTCACCAAGTTACCAAACCACTGAGGAGCAGTTGTGTTAAAAGTAGTTTCGTATCATCCAACAGGGCGTATCACTCAACATAATATAGAACAAAAATATAATTTCACAACCTGATGGGCAAGCTCGTGAGCGATAACCTTCGTGATCCCGAGTTTATCAGACGTAGAAGACCTTTCAGGGTCAAAGAGGAGGCCAGATTCTCTATATGTGGTCAAGCCCCAGTTCTCCATAGCGCCCGATTGAAAATCTGGAATTGCTGCAAGATCTGGAAATAACGGTGCAATGCTTCAGTTAATAATAATTTATAGGATTCATAAGAAACCAAAGCAACAGTGGACACTTTATGCACAAAAGAGTTGGGACACCTGTCTGTATTTCACCTTTGGAAAGTGTGTTATAAACCTTTGGCCATAAAGAGTACATGACTTGGCCATCTGGTGGGCCATGTAAGCAGTGGTTGACTACCCCAAATTAATTTTTTTTTATTTATTAACTGACAAATCGGGTTATTTTCTAATTGTTCTTACAAATTTATATGATCAAAAATACTCGTCATACCAAGATGCATTGACTTGACCTAGTCTGCTACAACAGCATAGCAGATTAACAGCAGAGGAGATCATAGTACTTCTTGAGTTTTCCTTTTTGAAAGTGTTCATACTATCATATTTGGAAAGGTGGTCCTTAGAATGATTATAAACACTCATTAGAGCACTAAAATGTTGTTCTATTATATACTGACACAAAATGAACGTTCACCTTGTTTGGGTAGCGGATAAGGGATGCCAAAGTATTCGTCATAGAAGTCGAGCAGTTTTACAGCCGTGTCGAGAGCAAACTCTGCCTGAGTAATCTTTTCTGGAACCGAGTACACAGATATCTGAAATACATGGCCATGTTAGGAAAAGGAGCAAAAATCTTACATAGACATATGGGGGGATGGGGGAAGTATCACCAACCTGAACACCATGCTGACTTCTCTTACTGATGGATAGAAAGTCACAAACAATGAAGGCCACTAGATAAGTGCTCATCTTCACACTCACGTCAAAGCGATCCTCCAGCAGTTCTGCAGTGAGTGCTACCGTTTTGAACTTGAAAGACAAAAAGGTTCATTAATGCATCATATATTGTACGTAGTAAATACGAATGTACAAATAAATGCAAGAAAATTGAACAGGTAATCAATCTGCACTCTGTACCTTGGGCATGTTTGAAATGGAAATGTGCCTTGGCTCCCGGCGTATGCGAATAGAAAAGTTGGCTTTAAAAGCAGGTTCGTCAAAGCAGGGGAAAGCAGCACGAGCATGTGTAGGCTCGAACTGAGTGGATGCCAAAGCCCTGGTATGGACACAAATCAACCAATCATTTGTACTTCAAAGCTCCCAAAACTAATGGTTTCTCTCAGCGAATTAAGTTTTAATATAAGTCCAACACAAATTTCAAAGAATTTCAGCTTCTTTTCAGTGTTCATTTCACAAATATAAAGATGCTTGCCTCAATCCACATCTTAATTTTCAATACTGATCATAAACAACACCTCTTTGACCAAGACCCTGAGGCTACCATACTGGAGATGGGAAGGAATATATCACCTGCATGATATTAATGATAATAATTCAAACTAGCTAACTGATAAAAGTTGTCTGTCACATTGCCAGTTGGCATAATAAACAGTTTCTCACAGATAGATTAGAATGATGAATATTAAATCATGTTCTTCAGTTGGCTTCTTCACTTTTATTTACTGTATCCCCTGTGGAGAAATTAAAGTTCCTACAGCAGCACAAGTCCGAGGAGTAATGGTACGGAAAAATACAGAAATTAAAGTAAATCAGTCAGCAGCGTTAGTAGAGACGCTAGCACCGTTAGCGCTGTTAGTATTCCAGGCACTGTTGGCTGCTCGTCATCTTGGATATTGGTGTTTTATAGTCCGTCATTGAACTTAGTCCCTGCCACATATTTCTAGAGCTCTGATGGAAGAGAGACTCTAGTTTTTTGCTGTTTTAAGCTGTAGAGCGAGATTTCAGAGCATTGCGGATAGTTTTATCCACCCACGGCTTCTGATTGGGAAACGTTTTGATAATGGTTAGCTCAACTGTATCGTCAGCTTTTTTCCAGATAAATCCCGTAACTACTTCCGTAAACTCGCTGATGTCATCAAAGCTGCGCCTGAACATGTCCCAGTCTGCATCATCTAGAGCGTCTTGAAGCGCGGCTGCTGATTGGTCCGTCCAGCGCGCGACCTCTCTCCGAACCGGAGCTTCCTGTTTCAGCCTTTGTTTATACTTAGGCATCAGGAAAATGGCCGCGTGATCAGACTTCCCAAACGCTGGGCGAGATTGCGCTTTGTAACTGTCTTTGAGTTGTGTGTAGCAATGATCCAGTGTCCTTTCGCCTCTGGTGGCACACGTGATGTGTTGATGAAAGTTCGGTCCAGCACGTTTGAGGTTGGCACTGTTAAAGTCCCCCGCAACAATAAGCATAGCATCCCGGTGAAGAGTTTGATATGAAGTGAGCGCTTCATGTAGATCACATAAAGCCTTGTCCGTGCCCGCCTGTGGTGGAATGTAGACGGTGCTGATTATGACCGAGCTAAATTCCTGAGGAAGATAAAAGGGGAGACATTTTAAAGTCAGAAGCTCCATGTTCGGTGTGCACGAGTGTGATAGAGGTAAAATGCTAGCGTTATTGCACCAGCTGTTGTTTACCATCAGGCACACTCCCCCTCCTTTTGTTTTTCCCGACTCCATTGTTCTGTCCATGCGGTGAACCGAGAAGAACTCGGCCGGCTGGATGGCGTGGTCCGGTACCGGTGGGTTCAGCCATGTTTCGGTGAAACACAGGAGGTTGCAGTCCCGAATGTCTCACTGGAACTTGACCCTGGCCCTGAGGTCGTCGAGCTTGTTTTCCAGTGACTGGACGTTGGCTAACAGAGTGCTAGGCAGGGGAGTGCGGTGTGCGCGTGCCATTAGCCTGTTCCTGATGCCGGCTCTTTTCCCTTATCTTATATGAAGTCTTATATGAAGTATCCTGATATACATGGTGTTATACATAAACCCCATTTTAAAGGTATATTAAAATGTTCACTGTATAATGAATAATGTTTGTGATTATTTAAGTATTTAGTTAAAATTTTGGTTATAGTACATTACATATATTACATCAATACTGTAAAAATATATGAAAATATAACAAAGGCACCATCTATAGTATTACTTTATCTGTAAATAAGGTTAACGGTGAACAGAGAGCGCTCATATCAGTTATATAAATCTTGAAGCATCGGAATCGATTAATATGATATTATTATCGGTATTCGGTATCGCTGCAAAAACCCTGATCACATCATCCTTACTACTAACTGAGAGATCAAGCAGGTACTGGCACTAGAGTATTTACGTGTCGTGCAATTCTGCTATAGTGTCGCACCCTAAATGATATTGATATATCATGCTTTGTATATACATTTACAGCATTTGGCTATAATCATCATGCTCTAATCCAGAGTGACTTATAAATGAGCAGTTGAGGGTTAAGTACCATACTCAGGGACCCAGCAGTGGTAGTGCTGGGAATCAAACCCCGGTCTTTGGATCAGCAGTCCAACGCTTTAACCACTGAGCTACCACTTCCCCCACGAATATCGTGATTATCGTCAATACCGATATATTGTGACACCCCTACAGAGAGAAACTAAACTGACCCTAAACATCAAACCTTATTTAAAATATGAGACATATATATTACCTGACTTCACCACTCCGTGTGCTGTACGATCCCTTATAAAAGCCATGAAAACTGTTGGATAGATTCGCTGAGAAATCTAATTGGATAACATGTAGGGCTGTTTTGAACGTGAAGTCCTGAGAAAACAGTGCAATCTGCTCAAAGGGTTCAGACTCGTGGACGTGAAGAAGATGGACAGCATCAGAGCTCAAAACAACTGCTTTGGAGATGTGAAGATTCTTGCTGTGAAGAAGAATGTGGCTGGTGTCTTGCTGTACGTCCAGCTGAATCTGTACACTTCCAGTGTAGTTAAGGAAGGTCAGGTTGGGGTGGATTAGTAAATCATAGTGAACTGGCTTAACTGTTTCTGGTAATCTCAGTTTCCAGGGAGAAGAGGAATTGTTTGTAACAAAGGAGCCCCTGGCATTAAAAACCAGCACGAGAGAAATAAGAACGAGAACGCGGACCTGCAGCATGTTTCTGTTGCTGAAGAAATCCTTTTCTGAGGAGATAATACGAACATTAGCTTTGTGTTGTGTGGAGAAAATGTAATAGCAGTGTGAAAACGAGCTAGATTTTCCTATATTTTATCAAATTCGAACGACAATTAAATTGAAATAAAATATAAATAAAGCGTATCAATGCAGCTTTTTTGACGAAAGAGGAAAAACACAACTGAATGCCGCAAATGATATCCCACAGCCAAGTCGTGCAAAGCGAAAGTGAAAGCAATCTAGTTCCCGCCTGAATTTGGTTTCCGAAGTGAAGACGGAAGTGAACGTCATTCTTCTATACTGCGATGCTAACACGTCTAAGTTAAGCTAAGAGTGCTGAGTCATGTATTATCTCAAACTGGAAACAGCGCCCTCTGCTGATTAGAGAAAAAATAGGGGCTGCGGCAAAGAGCAAAATCTTCAAGTTCAAGTTCAAAGTTTATTTGTCACATGTACATCATACATAGTACAACATACAGTGAAATGCTTTGAC
>JAOUQX010000008.1:7497930-7509346 GCA_028566295.1 Liobagrus marginatus | reverse complement strand
ACAGTGAAATGCTTTGACGACTGACCGAAAGTTTGCTGTAAATAGGGGTGAGGGAAAGAAAGAAAGTGTAAAAGGGGGTTGGTTGCATATAAATAATCTTTACAATAAGTATAGTAATTACTCATTTCAAATGTGCAACTATATGCAATATGTATATGACAATAATATAATAATAATAATAATGATAAAATATACTAATAATATAGTATACTAATAATATAATATAATATAAATATACAGTGTACATGTATACATTCTGTGCAATTTGTGCATATTTGAATAGATCAGACCTACTATTCTAAAAATCCACATATAAATCATAATCTCAGCTTTGTGTATCTGGAATGAAATCAACGTGGGTAATTTGGGTCAGCAGAGAGCAGGTTGCTATACACCAGTGCCACTAACATAAATCCCAGTGAGCAAGCCATAACGACCTCCATGCTGAGATTTTTCCAGGAAGCTTGCCAACTTTACAGGAGAGTTTATATCTTGTGGAGATGCGTAGCAAATAGATATACATCTAGAACAAACGACCTAGGACGAGTTCGAAAAAGTGTGTGTGCAATTAATTCAAATTGCCGGGAAAAATGTATGATTATATGATAAATGACACAATGGGGTCATGGGAACATCATGCCTTTGAACCAGAGTGAGCCAAGGAATCAAAGGAAAAAAGAATTTTGTTTCTAGGCTTTACGAGTCAAAGGTTATGGTCCTAAAAATGGGTGAAATTTTTACCTGTTGGATGCGCTACAGAGATTGTGACAAAGACTTCAAAGTTGCCATGGTAACACATCCTTCTGTGTTCTATTGGTCTTCAAAATTTCATAATGTTTGCGCATACGGTTCTATGGGCTGCCATAGACTCCCATGTCAGAACAAGAATAATAATAAGAATAGTAAAATTTACAATAGGGGTCTTCACCCCATAATAACGCATTTTATTATTAACTTTTCTAACCAGCCAAGTATACCTTACAGATACAGCAGGTACAAAGCAAAATATTCCAATAGAGTCTGCCAACATTGCAAAATTCAACAATATGACTACATACAAATCATAAAAATGCTTGTGTAAAGAGAGATTAAGACGAGATTTAAAATTCCTCCGTTAAAGAGGTAGTAATCATAATCCCATACATTCATACCTTATTATAGATCATTATTCTTTATAATGGAGAAATGATTGTTAGAACACTACAAATAGTGAATTACTGATCGTACTGTATTACCGATGCGCCTGTCTACATTTGCACATCTGCATACATACATATGACGAGCAGTGTTCACATGTTCGAAACAGCTGGATCCATCTGCAGTTTCGCATGTTCACATGAGCAGAATGATGACGCTTGCCTTGATGTTGCCATGCACATTCAACATGCACAGCAACATGGGCTAAATATAGCCTGGCAGCACAGCCATGCACTGGGATCATGGTTTTCTCCTTATGTCAAATCCCCCCCAAAAAAAAAGACGCAAAAAGCGCACATGAATATCCATACGTCAACATTTTCGGTGGTAGTAACTTCATTTCTAGTGAAGATTAAATGGCTTAGAATTCATTGCTGGCAAAACATTTGTCAGGTATTATTTTTCAACAAATAGTATTGACTCCATATTGGTTTTTATACATTGTGGGAGGTCAGCCCTAGGCAGTTTTATGTTATCGGCTTTAACCTGCAACCAGACTGTGTGTGTTTATATTTACAGCATTTGGCAGACACCGTTATCCAGAGCGACTTACATTTATCCAACCGAGCAGGTTGAGGGTTAAGGGCCTTGCCTTGGTAGCTTGGCAGTATCAAACTCTGTTCTTCGGATCAGCAGTCCAACACCTAAACCACTAAGATAGAACTGGGTTCTGATTGTTTTTGAAACACTGATGGTTTTTAAGAAGAACACTATACATAACATTAGAAATAACCCAATTTATTTTTACATTTACAGGATTTGGCCGACACCCTTATCCAGAGCGACATATATTTATCATATTTATCCAACTGAGCAGTCGAGGGTTAATGGCCTTGCTCAGGGGTCCAACAGTGGCAGCTTGGTGGTGCTGGAAATGAAACCCACAATCTTCTGATTCCAATCAGCAGTCCAACACCTTAACCACTAAGTACTTTGCTGGTCGTCTTATAAGACCAATTAAAATGGCCTAATAAATAAGCCCTCAATGTCAGCATGTAAGCTATTTTAACCTTTATCTGAAAGTCCATAATCCCTACTTTTTACATGTTAAATACATGTTAATATATAATGTGCAAGAACAAAAAGAGGTCACCACTAGGACAGCAACTTGTTTACCATCAATTATAAGTTCCTTTATTCTGGTACAAACATACATAGCATTTTCTAAATATAGACTTGTAAATTTCGACTTGAAAAAGCAAGCACCCATGGAGAAATGGATGGCCACCCAGTTTGTGGTGTACTGGAGGCAGTCTGAGGTTACAGGATAGTCAAGCACTAGAATGACCAGGTTTGTTCACCTTAATATATTAAGTTCCCGTTATACGGAAAAAAAAAAAAAAAAGTTATCTAGTCTGCCTAATAACCCCGTCAGCATAAATCTCAGCGGGAGGTATTTTCATGATGGGGTGTACAGAGATATATTGAGGATACCTAAAACCTGAGTAGAAACTATAGATGAGCCAACTATTCCTTAGCTTTGTGAAGGAACGTTCCATTAAAAGCTGGATTCATACTGGCGTGTCCCCCACAAAAAGCAGTCCAAAAAGAAATCGATGAGCTCTGGAGAATTACCTGGAACAGCAACACAGTTAACCAAATCCAAACACACAAAGCTGTTGTTTGTAATCAAACAAAAAAGGAAAACATTTTATGCATATAATTTGTGAAAAGAGCCAATGGAACTTGCACATTCGCCAACACCGATTGACAGGAAGACAAATCAATCCACTGTAGCAGGATATAGAGTATATCAACAAACCCATTCCTCCATGTATATTGCTTCCTGGCACAATTTTCTCAGTGATTATAACAGATGATTTTTTTCCCCTCACAGAGTAGCCAAACTATTACAGAGCTTTTGAAATATGATGTAGTGCATACAAGTGTAATTAGTGGAATGCCTGTTTTATTTTTAACCCATAGTACAACTCCTCAGAACTTTACTGAGTAGTCGGAGACCACTAGCCACATATAGGGAATTTCACTCAAGAAAAACGATCATTAGTTCAGTATACATACGTTACGACAACCACAGAGAAGTCACAGGTCCACAGAATGAGTGCATTAATTTAAAGTATTTCCTTTAAAAAAAATATTTTATGCAGGGGTGGTTTGGAGGCAAAAACAACAACAAAGTAAAAGTAAACATAGCTAGCACAGCTGAGGGTGGGGTGGGGTGGGGTGCAGGAAGAGATCTTGCCAACAGCTGCTGGTGCTCTGACACATCGTGTAGCTTGCTTCTACCCAGCCCAGTGCTTTTACAAATATTTCACTTGCACTGGAGTGCTTGAACAGCTGACTAGCATTTGTTTAAACAAGAAATCTGAAACTTTTTTTTTTTTAATGACATCTGGGTCTTTAGACAACGCTCACAGGGTTTAGCCTACTTCCCTTGACAAGGATGATATGGGTTGTACAGTAACGAAATGGTGTTTACTGCAGCCTTGCTGGTGCAATTTTGTTTTTAGGAGGGTGCCGGTGAGCAATGGGTCCAACAATCGAGCCCTTGTGTCTTTCGGCACTCGAGCGCTAACGGCACAGCTGAATCCTGGACAGGAATGCTAGCCTCTCCATGCCACTCATGTTAAAATAGGCAGTCTGCTAAGTCAGCTCCCTGCTGGACAACAGCTGCTGCGGCTGCAGGTTGAAGAGAACAGGAGTTTTTAAAGCGCCAGTGGCACACGACTGATTGGACCAAAATAATACAAAAATAAAATAGTCAAGTAAAACTGGTATTTTTTTTTTGCCTGTTCAAAAACAACAACTGCGTGTTAATTCCTAAATTGGATCTTCTGCATAAAACAATTTTTTTTTATTAATTGGATCTCGAGTGTTTACAGTAGGACACAGTTATGGACACAGCTGCCATTTAACATGAAACAGTACAAGTCAGTAGGGATAACAAAAGAATTTTATATACGAATACAGAAATATTATGCCTCCCAAAAAGATCTGTTAATTTCACTGCTGTATATTGGTGGCAAAACAACAAACCAAAAAACACACCCGAACAGTATTATGACCTATATGGGTAGGTTTACGGGGTATATGCTCAGTAAACGGCGTCATAATAGCTGGGATGCTGTTGATCCTTTATAAAGTGCAACAAAGAAATGTGACAAACAAATCAACGCAACACTTTTACTAGCTGTGGTCATTACCGTTCGGTAATTCTTATATTTCTTTGTAAGGAAGGAAAAAATGATCCAGCCTAGATGAGCAAAAGAAAGCAATTGACATTTTTGTTTACTTGTTCTGGAAAGCGAAAAATAAACAATAACAAAACACTGTAGCGTCAACACAGCTACACATATAACATGTTTAAAGTTAATAAATTAAACAAAGGTATGTGGGGAAAGCATGCACAACACAACAATTAATACACAATGGCGTGAAAAGCATGAGTGTTATCACCGTACTTGAAAGTTCAAGCCAATAGTGCTAAACGGTGAGCTAACCAATGCTAAACAGTATTTTACACTGTAAGCAGTCTGGTTGAACTGTCCCTTTAACTGGAGTGACATGGACTGGCAAACTAAGCAAAAACGACTAATACAATGTCAATTTTATGGTGTGCTGGATAAAAAAGTTTGATATTTGTGTATTTCTGAAACAAGAAGTCTGGAAAAAAATATACGTATGCAAAAACAGACATTTTTCAAATTCAGTATTATTTTAATCCTAGAAAATTTGCCTCAAATTCTTTTAGATATTTTTTTTCTATGTAAGGTATGAAAAATATGCTGGTTTGTTCAGTTAATTCTGTCAAAGTAGAATCTGCCTGTATAGGCATCTAAGCAAACGAAAAAAAAGGCATAGGAACCAACCAAAATGAATTGTCTATGGGGTTTTGTCCTTAAAAAAAATAACAATAAAACCTCAAAGGAGTGTGATTTCCCTTATATCTACGGAGAAGTTACATAAAACATTAACTCTAACAGACATTTAGAGTTGGACCAGAGTTGGAGTGAAGACAGTGCTGAAATCACCTGTTTTACATACCACTGGTTGCCCATCTGCGCATTTGACTATTCTTAAAATGCATTAAACCTAAAATTACTCATTTTCTCCAGGCTGAATGTACCTTTAAGTTATACACATCCACTAATTTATTTCCATATCATTTGTATAAGTTGTAACTTGCCTTCAGATTGATTTCTCTCTGTAAATGTTCTTATGATTTGCCAGTATATTGAGAATAACAGCAGGTGACGGTGTTAATCTTATGGTTTACTGGGTCAATTCATTTTTTTTTTTTGCTTCTGGAACTATTAATCATATAATGAACTCAACAACGCCTCTTCAGATATACTGATCAATATGCTTCCTTTTTTTCCTGCCTTTTCTATATCAGCAGCATTAGTGTTATAAAAGTGTAACTGTCACCTTAGACAATTAAAACTTGCTGGTTCACTATAATAAATCAAAACTTTTCTCGAATAAAACATAACTCGCTCAATGGCTCTAGACGGTTTATCCTCATCACAATCTTTACCACAGAGCTCTATATATATATAGATATATATTTCTTTTCTGTCAAATGAATATCACGCCACATAATATCTGGGTAGGCTATTTTAAGTCCAATTCTTCATGCACTTCTTTCTGCACTTTTTAAACTTTTTTTTTTTTTTTTTTTACCAGATCTAATCATATGAGCACTACATACATATTTTTTCTTTTCCTTTTTTTTTTTTAAACCGTGTATTTCTTCAGTCGTCGTCCACGTCCTCTCCCTCAGACTCATCTCTCCGCTCGTACATTTTATCGCGCTGTCTCTCCTGGATCTCTTTCATCTCGTCGGCGTAGCGGCTGAAGGCGCCGCCGAACTTACTCCAGGCTTTGAACGGAATCGTGATGGAGTTCCGGTAGCTGGGCTTCACCTCGCTTACGCGCAGAAACACTCCGTACTTGTTGGAGCCGACGTCGAAGAAGAATCGCTTGGAGTCCACCATGATGGAAGTGCCCTCAGGCAATTCGTTGTAACCGCCGGAGGCCGCGCCTGCCCCGGCACCCCCGCTTAGCTCCTCGTCGTCTCCCCCGTAATCGTCGATGAGTTTAGCGAGCGCGTCGCGGAACTCGATTAAGCCCTGCGCGGGTAGAGCGATCGTTTGGCCCGCTTGCGCTCCGCCGCCGCCGGGGCCTCCGAGACCAAAGCCCGGCCCTCTATTCACGGTTTGTCGAATACGCAGAAACCTGCCGCGCTGATTCTCCTTCAGATCTAGATAGTATTTACGGTTCTCACGCACCAAAAACTCGCTTTTGAGAGCCCGACGAGGGCCGCCGTCATCTCCCGGGCCTCCCCCTGAAGACTGCGCGATCTGCTCGGGGCTACTGGGCCCAAGCTGGGCATAATGCTCGATGAAATCACCGAGATAATCTCGAAACTCCGCAGCCACGGACATGGAAAGGGTCAAGCGACTTTTCGAGCCACCGGCACCGACCTCAGCGATTTTAATAAAGCGGCCTTTAGAGTTTTGCTTAACGTCCAGGTAGAAACGTTTGTTTTGGATGTCAAGGCGCTTTGACGCCAATTCCTGCGTCTCCTGCTCCCGCTGGAACTGCGAGAAACCACTGCCTCCGCCGCCGCCGCCGCCGCCGCCGCCACCTCCACCGCCACCGCCACCACCACTACTACTGCCTCCGCCACCGCGCTCACTCCCGCTGTCTCCATCCGCCATCTTCGCCACCAGCAGCCAACTTCTCCCACTGCCTGCACTGGTGTTTGCGCACAGTGGTCGGAAAACGTATCTGACGTCATAGTTCACGGAAGTAGACTCGCCATCTCATTAGCCGCGTAACTGCCAATAAAAAGCATTTACGCTAGTTCATAGGTTTACGTGCTTGTCATCAGTAGTTTATGGGCGGGCCGCGGGTTTTTATTGGTGGAAAATAGTTCTACACTCATATACTTCCTGTTGTTGTTTTGAAGGAGAAACGTTTCTGAAGGACTGATCCGAGACCAACTTTCCCCATTTCACATGTTAAATATCATGATACTATACAAGGCGGAAGGTGAACACAGATCAGCTATTAAATGATCCAATTTGAAGCACAATTTCCGTTCTTTATATTGAAAGGCGGTAAGACGTTGGCAAGGTCGAAATCGTTTTATTCACGTAGATTCCACAAAAAAACCTAACTAATAATTGTTTTACCTCGGATTCTAAATTCCACTTGTCGTTCATGTATAATTGCTAAGATTACCTGTACCCCTGCCCATACTTCATACATCAGCTAAATATATCATTCAGATACAGGGCAAGGGATTCAGTTAATGTGCTCTCGGTAACTTTAACCATGCCGTGTTTTTTAGTACCAGGTCGGTGTAAAGAAAAGGAGAAAGTATTAAATTAAAGTTAAATAAATAGACAAAAATATGTGGTACAATGGCAGAGTGGTTAGTGCTCCTGCCTCACAGAAAGGTCATGAGTTTGATTCCCATCCAGGATGCTTCGGTGTGTAGTTTGCCTGTTCTCCCTGAGTTTGTGCAGGTTTTCCCCAGGTATTCTGGTTTCCTCCTGCCTCCAAACACATGTGGTTGGACATAGGTGAACTGGCTACTCTAAATTGTCCATAGGTGTGAATATGAGTAGATGGCAGTCAGCAGTACAATATTTCCCTATTTGAAATTTTAAATTCCTGTTGAAAGAAGTTAACAAATATTACTTCATTCATGAAGGCTGACTGTCTCATGTATTCACTTTCACACTGTATTTTAATAAAGAAAAAGAACACTGTTCCTATGGCAATTTTCACGTACAATTCATTCATCTGTTCGTTCATTCACTTGTTTACATGTTTGTTTGTTGCAGGTTGCGGTTTCAACGTCACTGCCTCACAAACTCTGTACACCAGGATTAAAATACATCATGACTATAATAACTATGGCATATCCAAATTTACGACATTATATTTAGAGTTTAAAAATAGAAGTTAATTCAGAATTGTGCCTATTACTAGAACAGGATTTCACATGGGAATGACCAGATTATAAATAGTACAGCAGGTGATCCCAGAACACCATTTACCTGTACAGAACACATCAGTATGCAAACAAATGATTCAAACTGACAATTTCCTTGTATGTATAGCAAATGTATTAAAAAAAATAAATTCAGTGAAGTATAAAATAGTACATAGTACTACGTATTAAAGAAAACTGTTTATGTTTTGAGAATGTTAATATACATCTTAATAATGGATTATGCTATTGTCTCTATAAACATAGATCTGTAGTTATAAATACATCTATAGATATCCAGAGGTGGACAATGTACACAACTTTCTTAGTTGAATGAAAGTATAGATACTACAAGTCAAATATTACGCCATTACCAGTAAAAGTTGTAAACACTTAAGTGGAAGTACAGAAGTATTTTTAAAAACCAGTAAAAATCTGTTTTTATTAATCGGTCTTTACTATATGTTTTATTATTGTTGCCTTGTTGTATGTACTACTTAGAGTACCTTATGCCTCTGATGAAACCTAGTAAATATACTGACCAGTTTGTAGTATGTGTGGAATTAATAGCTTTTAGAATGTTACAAAACCTATACAAATGAATCACTTTACAAAAAAGATAGCCATAATCATCTTCATTTTTTATTCATTCATTTTTAACACTCCGACTACCCAATAAAAGACGAACACATTTATGTGTATCCATTCAAAGATATTTGAATGAAGTGGTCTGTAATTCTGATCAGAACACAAATCCAGTCAAACTATATAAAAATACAATAAAAGCTTTAAGGCTATGAACTATAATCTCCTGGAATGACTCAGTTACTGACTCTAATCAATTAAGAAATGAAGAAAAGAAAAAGAAATCATCCACTGACTCCCATAACTACTTTCTACTCAAAGACCTCAACAACGAAAATGTAGTGGAGTAAAAAGTACGATATTTGTCTTTCAAATGGAGTGAAGTTAAAGTAACAAGTTTCAAGGAAAAATAATACTCGAGTAAAGTCCAGATACTCAAAAAGTGTACTTAAGTACCGTACTCAAGTAAATGTACTTCGTTACTGTCCAGCTCATCGCAATGTTTAATAAAAATGACAGAAAAAGGAATGGTGTCATGATTTAATTCATAAAACTGCCTGAAGAAAGAGAGGGAGGGATGGGATTCCAATCTTTCAAAAGGATGTGTCAAAGTCAAGAAAACAGCAGAAATTAAGTCAGATGATTATTAAAAAAAATTACAATAAAGTTTGAGCTAAAAACATGAAAAAGATCCTTCAGGAAACGGCCTATTTTGAAGTTTAAATATTTTGTGATGCAGTGAGTTATTTTCACCACACGAGGGCGATGGAAACCTAGAAATCCAGTTTCTGGTTAATCTTGAGCTAAAACACAATGCCACCGTCTACCTGATAATTAATTCATTCATTCATTATCTAGCGCTTTTCCTGTTCAGGGTCGTGGGGGTGCTGGAGTCTAACCCTCGAACTTAGGGTGTGAGGCCGGGTACATCCTGTACAATCGGCAGTTAATCGCAGGACTAACACTTAGAGACAGACAACCATTCACACACACATTCACTCCTATTGACAATTTATAGTAGCCGATTCACCTATGCTCAATCGCATGTGTTTGGAGGCAGGAGGAAACCGGAGTACCCAGGGAAAACCCGCACAAGCACGGGGAGAACATGAAAACTCTACACAGAAACATCCGGGGCAGGAATCGAACCCATGACCTTCTTGCTGTGAGGCAGGAGTGTTTAACCAGTCTGATTAATGTTTCAAATATTAATATATATATACGGTATGTATCTGCATTTGGTTACACATCTGACATGGAATAGATCTGCAGTTTATTTATTTTGAAATTTAATATAAACCCTACTATGGACATGTCAGCTTGACAGTTAGCATGTGTTCAACGCTTTTTTTTTAAGCATGGATTTACTTTCTCTGCACAGTGTGTGTGTGTGTGTGTGTGTGTACGCGCAAAGCATGAATGTCCTCGTTGTGCTTAAGGGTTTCTTCTGAGTACTCTCCTTTCCTTCCACCTACAAAGACCCTGACTACAACCTGATTGGCATTTTGAGGAGAAATAAAGTGGAAAAACAAAAGCTTGCTTGCTTTTTAACATATACCCAACCACTATGCTCCCACTAGAAAAATAAAAAAGCTATAATTTATAGCAAACTATTTACTATAAACCAGTAGCCAATTTAAAGCACTGGAGACCTGTCCAACCACTCATCATAACAAATACATCCTTAACTTCCCCAGATGTCAAACAACTGCATCTACTAGATTTATAGATATTATAGGTATAGGTATTGCTGATTTGAGTAAGAATATTTTATGCAACAAACATACACCAAGGTTGCACAACTTTCTTTGTCAGGTTTTTCACTTTGGTTTCATTAGACAGTAAAACATAATTACAGAACTTCTGTTTGGCTGAGCTTCCTTTTACCATTACGTATTCTTTTATATAGTGTGCTAACTAACACGGATTATTAGGTTTAGATATTTAGGAAAGTTTACTTAAAAATTAATTTGACATTGTTGATATTCCGCATGTGGTTCCCTAATTGCTGGTTGCGAAATCCTAACAGCCCAAGGTGACATCAGCTTCCGCACAAGTGAATTTCCCTAACAGCGTGTATAAATACACGAATACAGAGACAAGACGGCAGCAAAAGCCACAAAGCCAAAGTTTAATAAGGAACTTCAAATTGCACTTTCTAACCCAATCGGATTAAAGATTGGTACGTATTCTGTGGATGTATATGCATAGGTAGAAAATCTGAACCTTGCAGAATGAATATCTGATTGATTCTCTGAATGTTTTATTGATTGAAATTAAAACTAACAACTGACTTTGTTCTTTTTTTTTATAGCAATGGCTGACAAAGATTTGTCAATGCAAGAAAGGTAAGTCTCGCCCTTGTAGCGATGAATTATATAACTTAGTGTAAAAAAGTTTGTAAAAAAGTTTGTAAAGGTGTTTAAGTGCCTAGTAGTGGAAAGTCATATAAATGATGAAGCTCCCTGAAGAAGTGTGTGTGGTTTATTTGTGTTCCACAGCATAATACCTTTTATTATTATTATTATTATATTAATTTTATTTAGGAATTTAAGCGCATTAGCCATTTTTTAACGCTTCGTCAAAAAAAGAATCCCACAATTTCATGATGTTTTTTCCATTTAACAGCTACATTGAAAGCGACTGCGGATTTGATTCAGATTACAT
>JAOUQX010000008.1:7469392-7481886 GCA_028566295.1 Liobagrus marginatus | reverse complement strand
ATGCTGGGATATGCGGAATCAAGGAATTTCACTGTATGTTGTACTGTATGATGTGCATGTGACCAATAAACTGAACTTTAACTTTTAAATAATACCTTATAACAGTATATTTTTATGCAGCTGACAATCCCCTTTTTGACAATCCCCTCTGCCTTAGAACAGAATTCTTCTCTACACTACAGATAAGCCAGATGGACATTGTTGAGTCCAGATGAGATCAATCAGACCCTCGCAGAAAACCACTGTACAAAGTATGTGATTTGACCCTGAGTGTTGTGCTGAAAGATTATTGTATTGCACAACAAAGTAGCTCTTTACCTAGTAATTAAAGCTTACAATTATATCTAGATTTCTGCAATTAAGCAATTTAGACCATTATGTAGGATGTGTAGGACAGTAGTAATTTTTATAACACTTCTTTAATATTGAGCATCTGCGAGCAGATTATACTTGGGCTGTATGCCAAACCGCACACTACCTTAACTAATTGGTGCCTTCATTTTAGAGCAACCAATATACGGCACCATCTTGTGGCAAATGTAAACTAATAAATAAATAAATAAACATTGGTTCTGTATATCAGTTATCGGTCACATCAACATGCAATTAATCAGAATCGATGCTATACAGTTAATATTGGTCGCTCTTTAGTGAGTATGCATTATGTAGTTTGGGACACAACCATAAAATCTATCAAAATGCCATAAGAATAATGCGTACAGAGGAGAAAGCATGTACCCCAACCCAAATTATACAATGTTTTTCTCCCCAAATAGAAATTTCCTATCTGAAAGCACAAAGTTCCAAATTCTTACATACTATAGCTTTCACAAATCAGTTAAACTACTCAAGAAGTGTCCTTTATTACTTTCAATGTAAAAGACAAGAAACATGGTCAACATGATAAAAAGTCACGCAGTGTTACACAGACTCACCTAAAGATGATGTATTTAATGCCATGACTCCATAATAAGAAAAGGGCCCAGTCTCAAACTTCATGTTCTCATTGCCTGCCTCCACTTCCACGCGGCCCTGTACAAAAGAGAAAGGAATAAAAAAAAAAAAAACTCAAGGGATGTGCAGAAATTGGTAGAATTTATTGAGACAGATGATTTTTTGATGGATTTAATTGACTAACTGAAGAAAATCACTTGTAACAAACAATTAATTATGGTGGATTTTTATGGAGCCAATGTCCATAATAGAAATTACTGCATTACACTACACTGCATGAAATCAAAAAAGGATATATTTCAGTAACATTTTATAAAGCTATAACAAAACTATAAAAATCCTATGATCAATAACAAAGTGTCATATTATCAATTACCATAATTATATATCATATATAAAAATAATAATAATGATAACCTCATAATCATAGTTATATATCAGATTACCAATAACAAATATATTACCAGCTACTAATCAAAAATTACTACTAATTCAGAGGGAAAGTTATAAATTAGTTAGAAACTAGTTTTCACTATTTAGAAATAACCTATAAACATATTTCAATCAAAACCATTTAAAAAATGTTCTATTACAGACAGTAAAAAGTACATTGCCAGGTCATCAGATAAATAGTGTAAGATTGTAAAATAGTAAAAGTGTAGAAAGTATGAATTGAGGGGAGGTGATTGAATCAGTCATTGTAGCAAATTCAACGTTTCTCCATTTAGTTATTGTCCATTTGAATCCTTCCTTGACTATTCACTTGTCTCACGTTCAAAATGTCGTAGAAAGGATATATGCACAATTTCATGCTACAGCTACAGGGTTAAACATACATTTACATCTGCAACTGCAGAAATGTTTATTAACAATCTCCCAGGGTTATCGTCCACAACTGGCTCAACGTCACACTCATTGCATTACTTTTTATTATTATTAATGATCATGGCATTACACCTCACGCTGCATCCGGAAAGCCACAAGCATTGTGGCCGACCACACACACCCCTCACACACTCTTCACCATCCTGCTTTCGGGAAAAAGGTACCGAAGCATTCGGGCCACTAAAAACGCTAGAACTTCATCAGGCGACTGACTACTTATAGTCAGCAGTTCGCTGCATCGTAGATAATAATCCCCGTAGAGAAAGCATTAGCACCCTGGTATAATAATCACACAGATTAAAACAGACCAAGAGGAAATTAGAGTATAAATGGCATCAAACCAAATTGGTAGTTGTTGCGGTATGAAGCAGAGTGGCTTCGACCGTATCGCCATTTTTGGCTGATAAAGTGAGCTAGACGCATTTGTAAAGTTAAAGTTAAAGTTAAGTTTATTGGTCACATGCACATCATACAGTACAACATACAGTGAAATTCTTTGATTCCGCATATCCCAGCATACAAATAAGTATTGTAGACAACATGCTTCTTTATTTGAAGACAAGTAACTAAACATCCGTCAACAACAGTGATAAACCATCAACAATGTCTCACGCCGTTTACACGCCGGCATGGCTATTTAATCCCCACTACTAAGTGCACACAGGTGTGACTAATTAGGTGAGGTGAATGTGAAGGTTACTGTGAGTGAGTGAGTGAGTGAGTGAGTGAGTGTGTTGTGTGTGCAGCACAGTGATGTGAATATGTGACACAAACACACACAGAGTTCGTGACTCCAGTCCATCACTTGAAGCTCACTGAGATAATATCACTATGATAGCTTACTTTCATCTCAGAAATAAATGAAATAAAATATACAATATCTCTACATGATACTGAAATGCAAGTTCACGCTTTTATTACCTCCATCTTGGATTACTGTAATGTACAGTTATGGATCAGCCTCTCAAGTAGTGTTACGGGCTCGGACACAGTTTCAGTGTTTAAATCTGGGTTGAAAATACATTCGTTTAGTCGATATTATTATTTTTTTATCCAGTAAAAGAGACGATCTGGCGAGTTCATGGGCATTAAGTGGTTTGTGATCACTGCTGCTGAGGGCGGACGGGTGTTGACGGACGGGTGTTGACGGACGGGTGTTGACGGACGGGTGTTGACTGAGCTACAGACTGTGTGCTCAGGTTTTCCATCATTGTACATTTCATAGCTTCAGCAATAAGAATTTAGTGGTAAACCTGTAATCACAGTTGTGCTGGATATAGACGTTTCGAGATAGGACTTATATCTGTATCTATATCGGATATCTGTAAACACACACTGCTGCCATCCAGATTTCCCCGGAATCTGGTTCCTCTCAATGTTTCTTCCTAATTTCATAGGTACGTTTCCTTGCCTCTGTTGTTGCAGACTTGCTCATTGGGGCAAAATCTACATTTAATAATAAATTTGTATTTTTTTATTTAAATGTTGTATTTCTGTAAAGCTACTTTCAGAAATTGTCTATCGCTAAATAGATACTGAAATAGTAAAAAAAAAAATACTTCAGATCAACTAAATAAAACAGTCATCTAAATATTTCAGTAAGAACATTTTTATATTGTTTTCCATAGGAAAGTGGACAGTGAGGTTTTAGTGCAAACCAAAAAAACCCAAAAAACTGTTGAACACAACTCGCCATCATACTAGAGAGAAGTAACTAATTTTGGACAACACTGGCTTTTCCTGTTTTGTCAGGTGACAAATAAATCTAGTGTTCTTGATCTTTGCATCCACACCAGAGTTTCTATAAACTCTTTCTCAAACTAGGCTTGAATAGGCTTTGGTTGGTTTAAATAGACGTTATGGTACAAACCGTACGAGATGTGTGGAATCAGTAGCTCACGGATTGGGAAACCAGATCGCAGCATGAATAGTGCATATGCAGTCAGCAGACCACACACGCAGGCTTTCAGTGTCTCACTTCTCATATTTTTTCACATCTCCTTGCACCAGTTACAAGTTTAACCTCAGAAAACCAGAAACCAGATATGGGTATCTGTTTGCATGGTGCATGATTGGAATATTCTCACCTTTGCTTTCCTAGTTCAGGATCATGCATTAGTTAAGGATCAATTACACACTCTGATTTTAAAAGCACTGCCAACAAAAAAGAACCTCGTGTAAGGAGATAATACAGAAGGGTGATAATGTTCTGGGTGCACTAGGGGACAATCCAACCCTTCAACATAATTTGGCCACACAGGCAGTGTTCATTAATTAAATTTAACCAATCGTTATCCTCTTCAGATAATAATCTACAGCTGAATATGATTATTTATTAATGTGATTTGACACAACCTCATCAACAGGTTTTAACTGTCTGACTGGTTGCTTGCTGTGGTGCATTTGTTTTAGAGGAATTGGGAGATTACGTATTAAATTCTTTTGAAAAAATGTGATTTTTATATGTATTTAGAGCTTTAAATTACTTTAATGAATATAGCCTTATAAGGTATAGTGTGAAGTGTACAATGTATAATAAATGTTAAAAACTATTTTTTATAAATAAATAAAAGTTTTAAAAAATAAAGTAACTGATTAATATTCAACGGTAATATGCAATAAACTATGACAGGGTTTGCTGTTACAGTACAAACAATAATTCCAGCAAACCACAATGCCAAAAAAAAAACGTAAGTAAATAAAGTACTTACTTCACTAAATAATTCTATTAATAGTTACAGTTAATGTTTCGAAATACCCGTAAAAGTGGTGCCATGTGTTTACTTCCTGTGTTCAAAACCTAAAGACAGTTTTCTGCTTTATTTCTCACTGTTGAAGCATAAACACCGGAGACTCATAAAATGCCAAAGAAACGTCTTTGCAGAAAACATTACCGTAGAAATAATAAAAAACACTGCTATTTTCCCAATACAGTTAGCCAATCGATTGAAACATATCGAGGTGTTGCCTCATTATTTCATGTTAAATTGAGAAAATAACTGTCAGGTCTCAATTGTTAATTTGGCATTCGATGGCTGGTTATAACTCAATATGCTGTTAAAGAGTTGTAGATGCAAGTAAAGGATCTTATTGCTAGGTTGTAGAAATAAAAGACTAAAGGGAGTGACCAATTCAACAACATAGTACATTCCTGAATTTTACAATTCAGAAATGCAACAGCAAGCTCAGCAACACCGCTTGGATCTTAAGACCACGGAAAGCCAAGTAAAGTGGACAAATGCGAAACTCTTCACAACATCTAATCAAAACCACTCTTGAAAAAGTGGGTGAATTATTGTCCAAGTCTCCAAACAAGAGCCCCCTTAATGAAGGTAAATCCAGATGGAGGCAAAAGCCATTGAGAACACTTCTGAACAGAAAGGCAAAATTAGACTTACTAAACGTGAAAAAGCTTGCGTAGTTCTGAAACAGAAAATGTTCTTTGGACAGGTTAAACAAGATCGCACAAGATAACCTTGTAATTGAACGATAGGAAACAAAAAGGAAAGCATCTAAAGCATGTGTTTGGTGGTGTGATCATTGGTGTTTATTAATGGTATGACTGCAGATTAAAGTTGTTGTTCTTACAGCGGCTCTGTTTAGGGGTTGCCACAGCAGATCATGTGACCGTCAAACTTATTTTGCCATAATGTTTAAACTGGATGCCTACCCAGGGGGTAACCCTCCTGTTTTTAAACAAGGCTTGATACTGGCACATGGGGTGCAGTAGCTTGCAAACTTCTAGTGGATGGGTTAGTTCCCTGACTAGTAATCAAACCCAGGCAATGTCGGCGAGAGTGTGGTGTCAGCAAGGAATATGTACTTCAGTCAATTACTACAAAATTGACAGTATGTTACTTCACTGCACAGATGAATAATGACCCAAAACATTCCATACAAACAACCCAAGAGCTTCTTAAAGCAAAGTAATGGGATGATCTTCAATGGCTGAAATAAATTCTCTACTTTGTACTCTATGTAACCTATTATATCATTGGGCCAGTTGGCAGAGTTAGACCACATGAAAGCCTAACATTATGTTCTCTGTCAGTCCAACAGCTGACAGTACTGCAAATAAACCATACGAGCTATTTAAACAATGTGTTGCTGATCCTTCCTGCAAAATTCCTAGAAAGTCCCTATCCAGCCCATACAGAGGTCATGGTTATGAAATCCAGGACAAGATTTCCTGATCCAAGCTTTGGATCAGGTTGGGCTGCTGTGGACTGTGGTACAGACAATAAACTCTTCTTTGTTCTTTGTGTAAGTGCTACTGTTTTGATTTTGTGGCCCAAACTGAAATCTGGAAGTAGAAACACACTGAATGACTGGCAATACAGCATATAGTAAATTAGCATGAAGAAATGCCTTTGCCTATTTGTGAGTTTGGCTCATAAGCTAATCTTAATTGCTGATCAAAAAGCTCATCTTGGCTAATTGTACCATTACTAAAATAGGCAACGTGAAAGCACTGATTTATCGTGTTTGAGTGTGTATGTATGTTGGGCAAGAAGCAGGCCTAGTGAATAAACCTACAAGTGTCATAAACACCCATCACCCCTCTGTGTGCAATACTACACCATGTGAAGGATAACCGTAAGCAATCACTAATGGTAACAAGCATAGGACATATCAAGGGCAATGACACAATGGGTTTTTGCAAACATGTAGGCTAGTAATGATCCCCAACTCAACAACTTACAACAACCTGCAATATGTTGATCAATGGGATAAAACACACATGACCTTAGAACCAATCAAGATCGGATAGTATTCTGTAGTTTAGTACTATATAGCATAGTACTGCTGACAAAGCAGTTTAATTTTCCTATTTCAGTTTACAGGTTGCTGTGCACACCTCCTGCCTCCTTCGTTACACATCCACTTAACGCAGCATGATGCTATGACTGATTTAGTGTTAAGTGACCACAGAACATGGGCTAGATCGTTTTGGTTTGTCTAGAAACATCAGTAACACTGGCAACTGCCATGTCACTGTTGTGCTGAGAAATATTTATCACCCAAATAATATCTACTTAGCTGTGGTCCTGTTGCTTACATTCCTTCCAGGATTGAGCTGGTGCACAGCTACAGATGCCATATAGTCACTAAAATTTATGAATACAACGTAAAGCATGTGGAAGGCTTTCCAGTTAAAATCAGAAGCTAGGGCGTTAAGCTGCAGGGGACAAATGAAATCTTACCTGCAAGATGAGAATGAAATAGTCCACGGGTTTGCCACGCTGATACACGTAGTGTTGCTGTGAGCGCTTGTCATTTTCATTGAACCGCAGCTCCTGGATGACGTCAGGATGCTTGAGGATTCGCAACAAAACCTTGTCAGAGATCTGTAGCGGACTAAAGAGGTTTACTTCTGAGAAAAAAATGAGCATACAAAAAGTTATTATCTAGATCTAGAATAGAACTGGTATGCAAATGATTAGCAGTAATTCGATCCAGAAGATGCAATGAACTCGCCAGTAGCCAGGAACCGATGAGCAGCTAAAAGAAGCTGGGGCGAAATCTTCACCTTCGATTCGCTTTCATGTTTAAAGGCTGAAAAGTCCCTCTTGTTTTTATTTGGGTCCACCTTCTTTCGGTTTCGGTTGTCAGCTAAGAGAGAATGAAATCCAGCATGAAACTAATTGGACAAACATTGTTCACAATAATAAAGCATAAAAATGTAGATTAGACCGGGGTTAGAGTTAGACTAACTGTAGAGATCAGACTCATCCAGGATCTCGGATTTAATTATCTCCTCAATCACATCTTCCAGAGTGACCAGACCCAGCACCTCATAGAAGGGGTCTCCTGCTCCCTCATTATTCACCCTCTGCACTATGGCAAGGTGAGATTTACCTAGATCAAGATTTAAGAGAAGAAAATTAGAATAAAGTACATTTTATTATATGTGCAGTAGCCATTATTTTTTACATAGCGCAACCACAAATAAAATTATAGCATTTTACAGCGAGACAACTTTTAAAGTGAATGAGCTGAACTTCGTTGATAGTGATGCTTCCGCAACACTCAAGTCTAGGCTTTATTGTTCGTTATTAGTTTGTCACAAATGCTCTAAATATGTACTAAAAATATAAAGGAATGTTTTCAATAAACAATATGACCGTGCTGTGATTTTGACTGTTTGGTTACAATTGGGTGAAAAGTCCAATCCCGATTAAAAATGCCCATAACGATTACAATTTCAATCAGGTTGAGAGAGGTGGGATAAACCTTTCCACATACCGATCAAATGAAAAATTCCTCCATGTAAACAAGTTATTCCGAATGCTTTGCGTGTACGTCTGATAGCGCACACCTGGTCCTGACGTAATTTCTCAGGAATTTACAACAGTTTCCAGGGAAATGAGAGGCGTGTCATGAGGATGTTTTATTTTTATTCCAGTTCGTTAAATTTCAGTACTACAACCACCACTAGTCCTTATTACAGACGTCCATTAACAGGCTTCTGCTCCGGTACCAAAAATCTCAGATTTGCGCCGCATCTTTTCATAAAAGATTTCACACACTTTTTCGAATTAAGCCATGCAGCTCCTACTTTACAGGCTTAAAAATACATGAAAAAATTAAAATTCATGGTGTAACAAAGCAGCGCTCATGTCACTAAATTATTCCGACTGAAAGGTTCGGCACATGTAAACACCAGTTCGGAATAGCTAAAGTTTCATGTGTTTACATGAACACATAGTTAACTGGAATATTTCAATCGGAATGAGCTCAGTCGGAATGTCAAAAACGTGCCTATGTAAACGGGGCTAGTGATAATTCCTTATAAGTAAAAAGGCTTGATCAAAGCATCACATTTCACTGCGTAAAGAAACAATTTCCTTCTAAATTGCTAATAATAACAAAGCACATGACCTTCAAAATTATTTAATAATCTTTCATCTGGTGAGAAGAGCTGTTGCTGGCATTAACGTCGTCAAAGTTTAATCTGCTGGTGATAACATATACTGTATTGTCCCAAATAATAGACAAGATGTATAAATAATGCTGAATAAGTGTAATTTTAAAAAATGTTATGTAATAAAAAAAAACATATATATATATTTATGTTTTTGAGGTTATACATTCTCGTAGGTATTCAGGCATATAGTACATTCAGCTTATGTTCTGACAAAAGTAAAATGAAACCCACAGTTTAGAGATTGCAGTCTCCTTGGTTATATATTTTATTTTATTATAGAACTCCCAACAAAACATCCAAATCAGCATACTTTCCTCTTCTCAACATTCATATAATTACCTAAAACGAACATGCAGCTGATTTCGGACAACCCCAGCATTTCACCATTTGCTATTCATTCACTTTGTTTTTGTTGTAATTAACTATAAAGTGAAAACACATAAAATCATTCATGGTCCGGGTAGGATGTCTCTGAGCACTTGGCACATCTGCCAGCCTCAATCAACTTGGAGTCAACATACAGATTGAGGATTCATATTATATTTATTGTAAGAAGGCAATTTAAACCACACCACTAAGATCATGTTTATGTACTGTATGTACAGTACCTGTGCATTTGAACAAAAAGTCACACATGCCACTGAGAAATGGAAAGAGCATTTACTACTTTATAAAAAGGCTCATATTTAATTAAGGACACGCAGATGATTACTGCAGCATAAAACAGGTTTCAATAATTCATGTGATAGCACTAAAACACTGCATTGATTGATTGGTTCAGCTCTTAGCAGTGCAAGGTTGTAAACTCAAAAGTCAATTTGAACAGATAAGACTTTTTAAGCATTCGGTGAACAATTACGGATCGTTTGCATTCCTTACCTTTTTTGAACTCCTCTAACATTGCATCTAGTTTGGTGTCATGGAAGACAAAGTGGACTGGATGGTTGTAAAACTTGGTGACGGTTTTAAGTGTCGTGCAGTCATCTGGATCAACGAAGGCCAAGTCCTTTACATACAGAATGTCAACAATGTTGGAGCGTTCATCTTCATAGACTGGGATGCGTGTGTAGCCGCTCTCCATGATCTCGGTCATGGTGTTGAAGTCCAGCACAGCATCAGATTTGATCATGAAGCAATTGTTCAGTGGTGTCATGACATCCTCCACAGTTTTGGTCCGAAGCTCTAATGCACCCTGAATCATGTTGAGCTCCTCCTTGACCAAGTCATTGTACGGTTCAGTCACCTTGAGCATCTCCACCAGCTTCTCCCGGTTGTATACCGTGCCGATTTCCTGGCCCAGAACGCAGTCCAGGAGCTTGCTAATGGGAAAGGACAGTGGGAAGGTGAGGAGCATGAAGAACTTGGTCAGTACGATGGTGTTGGCCCCGACTGCTAAACCATGTCGAGAACAAAGTGCCTGTGGCACAATCTCCCCAAAGATCACGATGCCTACTGTGGACGCCACTACTGCACCAAAGCCTGATCCAATAAGATCATCCAGCAGGATAGTAAGTGTGGTATTTACAAGGACATTACCAAGCAATAAGGAGCAAAGCAAGTAATTGCCCTTCCTACGAATAGGCTCGATTTTTCTTGCATACTTCTTTTCTTTATCAGTGCCACAACTCTGCACTATGCGAAGCTCCATCGGATCTAATGCCATGAGCCCCAGGTTGAGTCCACTGAACATACCGGACAAGACTAGCAAGCATGTCACCAGGATGATTTGAAACCACAGAGGGAGCAGAGAATTTTTTTCTTCCACAACCCGTAACCTACCGTCGTTTTCTGACAGCAGATACCACTTGTCTTCCTGAGTCCGGATGCACGCGATGTACTCACGCTCGCGCTCAGTTTTGCGGAGAGGTTTAACGTTCACGCTCACCACACCGGATGTTCCCCGACTGCTAACATTCATGTAACCTCCGACACTAATATCTTTAGTAAAATCGACACAAGTCCTGTTTACCGAGTGAATATCACCCTCGTCTTCGACGAGCTCAGTGAATCGGATCTGCGCCGCTGAGTCCGTACTGAGTTGCAGCCCGTAAAACCTGAGCTGGACGATGCTCTCTTCCGTTACCTGAATGACTCCGTCCTCGGTGATTGTGGCCGGTTTATTACTCCTCACTAGTCTCATCCCCAGTATCTTGCTCCAGCCAACGCTCGTCGTCTCCATTCGGCCACCAACAGAGCTCCAAAGGACTACGACTAAAGTTAGAAGCCAACCCTGTCCACTCCACTGTGTCGCCATGTTTGTTTCGCTACTCGAGAAAGCGGCGCGATGACGTCACGCATTCTCGACATTATTTGCGCAGGTGCAAACAAAAACGCGCACTCATGAGTTTATTGTCGGTGTTCCTATGAAGTAGACGTTCTATGATTTAGCTTGACTTGCGTCATCTTGTATGTAGCTTCTTGATGCTTGAATTTCAAGGATCAAGGAATGTATGTATGTATGTATGTATGTATGTATGTATGTATGTATGTATGTATGTATCTATCTATCTATCTATCTACCCATCTATCTATATTTATAAAACACGGCAATTAAGATAAGGTTAGGGTAGAACCTTTTATAGAATACATATTATATACACATTATAATTAAGATTATGCGTTATAGACAGTGTGTGTCTATATTTCAATTGCAATTTACAAAATATTACAACAGAATTCACAATTTTAGTAATGTTTTTATCAAAATGATCTGATGTGTAATCTGTTAGGTACACGTAATGTTGTGGAACACTATCTTCCAGTGAGCCCATGTAGATTCATGTAGTCTGGGTTTTTTTTTTTTTTTTAACCAAAGTATTTTTTTTACTGAGTATTTGGTTGAACATGAGACATATGACACAGTTAGACACCTTTTTTATTTTTTAGATAACATCCCTACTCGCGGGAGGCATGGTGGCAGAGTAGTTAGCATGCCTACCTCACAGCAAGGTCATGGGTTTGATTCTCACCAAGGGTCTTTCTGTGTGGAGTAGAGCCCTGCATATGCCTTAAATCTATGCCCTAGACCAGTGATTCTTAACCTTGTTGGAGGTACTGACCCCACCAGTTTCATATGCGCATTCACCGAACCCTTCAAGCGGGGCGTGTCATCACGAATCAAATGAATCGGGTGTGTCTTGACCTCCGCCGAACCCCTGAGACTGACTCACCGAACCCCTGGGGTTCAATTGAACCCAGGTTAAGAACCACTACCCTAGATGCAGAGGCCCTGGTTATTAGAATTCTCAGCTAGAGTTTTTTTTTAATCCCATTATTGCAATCATTAAAATAGTTCAGTTTTATTTTTTTGTAATACCGAAGTGTTTATATGTATTTATTCATATTTAATTTACTCTTTCAAATCAACACTTGGCTTGCCTGCAATAAAATCCAAAGATTTTTTTAATAAAGAAAAAACACAACACTTTAATCATATCGCTGTTATTTAAAATATTTATTATCGGATTTTTTGATAAACTGAGGTGCTCTGTATTTAAAATGTTTCATTGTTTATTTCATTGTTTACTTTACCATCATCATACCATCGGATTCGAACTGGCCGACAGAAATCCTAAAGTTCAAAGGAAGGAGCAGAGGCCGCAGACGGCAGCGAGGCAAGCGCGCTGGTATCAGAAACAGATTAAGGAAACGTCCCCACAGACCTCCTCTGCCATCTATTTTGCTAACAAACGTCCAGTCTTTGGTGAATAAGCTTGACGATCTGAGA
>JAOUQX010000008.1:7423412-7437329 GCA_028566295.1 Liobagrus marginatus | reverse complement strand
AAACTGGTAGCCCTTCGTATGATTCAGTAACCGTGAAGTAGCTCTCAGTTTCAAAAAGGTTGGTGACCCCTGGTCTAGCGCTTATCCTGTTCAGGGTGGCGGGGGTGTTAGAGTCTGTCCCAGCTAACTTGGAGCATGAGGCGGGGTACACCATGGCCAATCGTCAGTTAATTGCAGGGCTGACACGTCGAGAGAGACAACCATTCACACACACATCCACATATATGGACAATTTAAAGTAGCCAATTCACCCATGCTCAATCGCATGTGTTTGGAGGCAGGAGGAAACCAGAGTACCGGGGGAAACCCACACAAGCACGGGGAGAACATGCAAACTCCACACCGAAAGACCCGGGGTTGGAATCCAACCCATGACCAGCACTAAACCTCTTGCTGTGAGGCAGGCATGCTAACCACTCTGCTACCGTGCTGCCTCTATGCATTTTATTAATGTTTTAAAAAATAAACAGTAACCAGCACTAAACCAGAATCCAAAGGGTGGGTTTAAAAATGCATTATGCTTTCGTAACAATTCATTTCATATTATCTTTAACACACTGGAGAACTATTGACTGGTTGACTAAGACTAGTTTTGCAGTTTATTTACAATGTTTCCCTATGAGACCGACAAAGATTTTCCCCTTCTACAGGGGGATATCCTGTTGTGCTGGAGTCCTTTGAGCTAACTGAAACTGGTGCCGCATATAAGTAGCGATCACTTTAGCAAAATGAGCTAAAGATCTACACGCTTTAGTTATCAGTTTGTCATGCACGTTTGGCTAGGATGAGGTGGGGTGGCCTATGAATAATCTCGTTTTCTTGTCAGGCCAAAATTAGGCAATTTGTCATGCTGGATGTCAGCAGTATATATTGTAAATACAACACTTTGAAACATTGCTGAAAGAGTATTCTTTACTGCTGTTTTAAGCCTTATATTTGTATTATATGTTAATTCAGAAGGTGCAAGATTCTTACATAAACCCTCTGTTGAGCATGGACTGTGCGTTGCCTAATCTTGTGCCAAACAAGAAAGTTGTTGGATGTGATCATTCATTTGCATATTATCAGATTAGAAGAAATAATCACAAATTCTATTCAGTGCCAAAACAGCTTATAATCAATATTGGTCTCTGACAGAGCCCTGCATTTAGGCCCGGGCCCTGACTTATTAATGACCCTTGGAACAGGCTTCAGGCCAAGTTTCACGTCATAGCTCACATGCAGGCTGGGCTTCGGGCTTGTACTCCTTTATGTATATTAGATATTCATTAAATATATCTCTAATATAAAGTAGAAAGTCATTAAATAAAGAAGCAATTAGAAGTTGATGGTAAAATAAACAATGAAACACGTTTTAAATATCACGCTGACACAGTTAGACATTCTGCTTGTGCGCCGTGTTAGGAGGCTGTCTCGCCTTTCTATTTGGGACTTTTAGACTTTTTAACCTAGTAATTGTCCAATTGCCCAAATGTAAAGTAAGACAATCTGCATGTTATTATTATTATTATAGATTTACACATTTTCATTTGTTTTCAGCATGTTGTTTGCCGTTGCAAGCAGCAGAGCACCTCCATTTATTAAAATGGCGATAATAAACATTTAAACTAACATTGTGATACTGTCATGCCTACGGACAATTTCCGGTGGGCCTCCAGAGGGCGGCATCGAGAAAACATATAAAGTGTGTGTGTGTAATTCCCACCTCTTCTCTGCCCTGATCACACACACTTGCAAGCACTCACCTCATCACCACACAGAGTAGAAACCCTTCACTCTTTTCCCTCTGTGTGTGTCATTGTCAGTGTTTCATGTTTCACATCACTGCGTGTTGGTTTATGGTTAAGGTGTTGAGAGTTTTGTGTTTGCTTTAATAAAGAAGCAATGTCTGCTGCATCTGTGTCTCATCTGTGGCTCTTTACTGCTGCTATCCGATCATCACAGAATGACACACCCATCAAGACGCAGCAGAGAACCGAGGATACTGCGTAACCATTATGGTAGTTCTGCTGGGATGCCTCACCTGACCGCAGCCAGCGCTGGGAAGCTGCCGAGTCCCGATGGATGGCGGACAGCCCTGCGAGCGTGCGCCAGCCAAACCGCACCGCAAAGGGGTAAACAAGAAGCGCACGGAGAGAGAGGAAGTGTGCACTCCACTCCAGCGCTTTGAGACAGAGTCGGACGAGGAGTTCAGCTACGACACTGCAACATCTACGTGGGCGGAGCAAGAGGACGCATGGCTGAATGACTTCTTCACCTGACAGAGTCCGCGCTACCACATCTCCGGGGCAATGCTCCAGCCACGCGGCGAGCGCGATGAGGACTACGAGAGCTTCGGGTGGCAATCGGAGGATGAGACACCAGAGGGCTCCAAGCACGATGAACGGGATAAAAAGCAGTACGGGAACGGTTGGCGCATGTCATCCAGGGCACGTGGTGCATAGTGAAGTACGTGCAAGACTTCCGGGAGATCATGCCGCCCGCGTTGTTGACGGACATTGAGTTCGGGCTGCGTTTTTGGTCGGGACTCCTCTGTTTGACTGACCACCCACCTGCCTGCCGGCCCCATTCACTCCAGAGACTGCGCCATCGACTCCAGAGCTCACTCCACCTGCTCCTAAACTCCTGCCACTGGACTCCGCATTAGTTTTCCACTGTACCGTGCTGATGACCAAAGTGCTCGATGCACCCATCTGGCCTGCAAGGTATCCCAAACCCGCTCCAGAACCCAGTATCGGCCATGAACCAGTGCCTGAGCCCAGTTACGTTCCTGAACCCGAGCCCATTTACGGCCCAGAACCCGCTCCAGAGCCCAGTATCGCCCCGAACCAGTGCCTGAGCCCAGTCACAGTCCCAAACCCGCTCGCGACACCAGTTTCTGCCATGAACTTGCGACAGAGTCCAGTAAAGGCCCCAAAAGGTGTTGGATTGGAATGTTGTGGGTTCAATTACCAACATCAACAAGCTGTCACTACTAGGCCGCTGAGCATGGCCTGTAACCTTCAACTGGCTACAAAAATGAGATACATGTAAGTCGCTCTGGTTTAGAACGTCTACTTAAATACATTCATGGCATTCCAGTTTTAATATTCAAGGGCCAAAACAGCGTTTATGACTTGCAGCCCTTACTTAAAATATGCATATTTATTGAGATTCAAATACAGCCACACTGGAAAAATATAAAGGGAAACAACATATAACTGTGACTTTGCATATTCTTGATCAGTGAGATGTACCTTCCTACAAAGTAGCAGAGTCACTGCTCCTACAATACAGCATAGTCCAAGTCCAATTAAGATGTACTGTGTATACTCCATCACCATCGGTAGAATTACAAGGTTCGTACGAAACATTCTGAGTGCAGGGCCATCAATGTAGCCACTCTGGAAAGAAGAGCAGGTTAGAGGCTCACTTAAACATTCGAATGGCTTCACAAAGGTGGATTCACTTCTCATCTTCTAGGGCTAAGAATAAAGACTTGGGCTGTCTTTCTTTTTACACAAATCTTAATGTAGTTCCATTCAAAAAGTGTTCACCAAGTTCATTATCTTTATAAATAGATCCATGGCATTTACCTCTCCAAACCAAATCAAGGGCATCACTACTTCAGCTATTTTACCTGTTTGTCTAAAACAAAAGCACACAACGGTGTTAAAGCTAATAAAAGAAATACATTTCGAACAAATATATATATTAGTATATATATACAGTATATACATATTAAGCATATACAAAATGAACAAGACTGATCACATACTTACTTTATTCCTAATACCTGCTTCATTAACAGGTTCAGTTGCAGCTTAATAGACACATTGATTGGTATTCCAGTGTCCTGTAAAACACTGACAAATGAATGGCTGGGAACAAACACCATTATATATACTCTCATTTTTTCATTCTTACAAGTTCTAAAAATTGCTCTGACCTTTTTTCCTTTTGTAAGTTTGAAAAATGCTCAATTTCCTTTATAGGCAGCTCTCTCAGCTTCAGGTTCATATATCATTATTGTAACAGGCACGAAGGACAGTGCGTGCGTGGTGTTTTGTTTATGTTTGTTTTGGTTCTCACACACACACCGAGTGCCGCGCCTTGTTTACGCATGCACGCCGGGTTTCACTTCATGCTTGATTGCCACGCCTCAGTTAACTGGGTGCAGCTGACTAGAGTTAAGGTGCAATCAAGTCATGGGGATAAAGGGGAAACACTGTCAGAGCGGTTTGTAGCTTGTTGAAGTCGTTACTCGATGTCCTGGTTTTGACGTTATGTTTGCTGCAATAAAGAGCACTTTTTATACAGCTTGCGCTTGGGTCTGCCTTCATCTAACCGGGACGCACTAGCGATTCGAGCGAGCGGCTCGGATCAGCGTTAATTTGTGACAATTATGAACTACAAATGTATTTAGTTTAGCTGAAACCCAGAGCTCAAAGAGTAGACATTCAGAGTTATTAATGGTTTAAACCAGGGTTCTTCAATCTTATTCACCTGATTTTACCGATTTGATTGGTTCACGTTAGTCTCCATGCCTTCAATTTGGCTGGGATGAACTGCAATAACACTGGGCCTAAGCAAATCCTGGTTTGAACAAGAAGTATAACAGAGCACACCTGGGCAACAGTGACATATGGGTTCAAACACGTGTTGTTTAACACATCTAGATAGAGATTTCAGGAGATAAAACTTCTAATCTTTCAAGCGTGTATTTAAAAGTGGATCTAAAACAGAAACTTCAACTCTCACCTGGAAGAAAACAATTATACTACTTTTCTTATACAGTTCTCATAATTATAACCGATATATTAAATTTTGTTAGGAAATCCACTGCAGAGTCAAGAACTTTGGCTTTAGGCAGGGTTATTTGGTATAATTTCCTTATACAAGCTGATAAGGTAATTGGAAATTGATATAAGCGTCGTAATATGACTGCATTTATCAGTATTATATTATGTTTTGGCATTATAAAAGTAATTGTCCTGTTATTAAAAAAATAAAGGTTAGTTCGTTTACCTTAAATAATATTGTAAACTTTGAGCTCCAGTTATGGATGTTCCAATGACAAAGACTATTTTATACCTCTCGTCTGATCTTGCTGTAGATTTGAAGGTTCAGACTGTTTATAGCAAGATATTGTTCGACTGTCTAGTTTAACATATTTGCACATATATAGCTGCATATATCTTTTAACAACTAAATTAGTTCCAGGCTTAGAAATAGAAAGTATAATGATGCATTTTGTCTTAGTTGCCTTTTCCCCCATATCTACAATAATGCTAATATATAATCCAGTTTATGAGTTATGATTAACAGAGTAATATAAGGCTCTCCATGGCCAAATTAGATCCTAGTCTGTTGCACAGTAATATATTCAAGAAGGTAATCTTTGATAGAGCTATCGATATTTATAAAATGCATCACGTGTATAGTTTTGAAGATGTGTTTTTTTAAACTTAGTTAGGTATAAATAAGGACATAAGTGGACAAATCTGATTATTATAAAAATCCTTATAATGAAAAATTCTTATAAAAATATAATTTTTTTCTAAAACTATGGACATTAATACAGAGTTGGTATTGCGTCCATAACAGACTTGTCAGGAACAGCTTTAAACTAGATTTGAAAATGGCTATGATGCTTTCCGTTTGTAATATATGAACATTACAGTATATGTTAAATCTGGCAATTATGCTTATGGTATAATTTCATAAAGCAAATCAGAGATGCACTGTTCTTTTTTTTAAATGATATATTTCTACAATATTTTAAACAATAAAAATGTTTTTATTTGTGGAAAACTTTATGCCATATGTTCTAGGAAAAGCTGTGCAAAACGCTGTACATGTGGGTTCTCCAATTTCTATATTAAATTAAATGACAAGGGTTGTATGTGTATGTCCATCCTTAAATTACATGCAAAACTTTATTAAATTGTTGTGAACCAATCACAGTCAGTATAAATTTAGGTAATATTAGATAGATATTATCTATAATTATTATAGTAACAAGTACTATAATTCTATTACATACTGTATAATAATGATGATAAAGGAATTATACTCTTATCAATTTGCGATAACCTTCAGATTGTTAAGGAAATTGCAAATAACCTTGACACCCAGAACCAATGAATAATAATAAGTAAAGCAAAAGTTACTAACTGTATTCCTCAGTAAAGTGCAAACAACCATAGAAAAACTTAAAACATTTTATATAGCAATTAAAAATAATGAGAAATGCATTAGAGAAATATCTACTGTTTGAATACCCGAATATTGTCTCTCCTCAACAAGCCCTTATTATAAAGGACCCACTTTAATGCTTTAACTGCCACAAAGAGTTATTGGCGAGCAGCCGGAATGCTATGATTCATTCCCCATAGCTTTAAAGAAATTCTTATGGTAAGGCCAAGCTTGCCTTCTAGATTATTTTATATAATAGATGCACTTTTTCTTACTGGATGTATGTCAATGAAGAGCCCATGTTCATTCTCGTTGGGGTTAAGTCCATTGACAGTCTGCAAAAGTGCTGGATCAGCGTTGTAGAAATGTGGATGGGAAATGAAAACTGGGGAGTCTAAGAGGAGCACAACAAATGTAAGGTTAATATATTACCTGGTCTACGTGAATATGATTGGTACTTCTTTGCATATACATTTAGATGTAAGTTTTAAACTACATCCTCCAGTATGAACACTGCATATTTCAATGCCACACAGAAATCCAATCAAAGAAACACAAACATTAACAGATATTTAACAAAAAAAGTAGACAGAAAAAATATTAATCTGAAGACATAAATACTTTGCTAAATTTAATAAATAAATAAAGTTTAAAAAGTCCAAATAATACATGTCCATGGGTGGAAAAAGTATGTAAATCTGGTCTGACCAACCTTTAATCAGCAATAACTGCAGCTAAACGTTTGTTACTAATGATCAGTTATACTCAGCAGCTTGTAATTATTTTTTTTTAAACATATAAAGTAAGAACAACTGAGACACAAATTAAGATTCAATGGAGTTTTAACTCTTTATAAATTGTATCTTTGTTTCTGCGTATGACTTTCCCTGAGGCTCTCAATAATTTCCTTGTCATATTATAATTTTGCAAACAAGTAAAAGATCAGGCTAAGATAGATCCCTGTACTTTAACTAAAACAGGGTGCAAACTAATAAATAATACAAATGAATAAATCCCATTTATATATTTATTGAAATACACGCCATTTAACTGCTTATCACAAAGTTGCCTATAAACTGCCACTACACAGAAATATTTGTCTCTTCTCTTTGTTTGACTTTTTGTTTGGTTTTCTTTATCTAATTTTAGGACTTGTTTGAAACTCGGTTAAGGCCATATTTATGAGTACTTTTATAAATATAAATAAAGTGTGAAAAAGAAAGAGTTCTGACAAGTTTACCCCAACCTCTGGATCTCTGTGTCTGAAACTTCTTTTAGTACACGAACACTCACTGTGCCTGCAAGTTCTAACATCAAGAAGACCAGACTGTCTGCATGGACAGAAGCCTTCATTTGGAGGATAATCAGAGCCATTTGCAAACAGAGTTTTCGGAGCCACAAAATGATACACAGGGATTCCTTGTGAAGTTCCTCGTCTCTTGAACACCAGCTCCATTGACCTTCAAATCATCCAGAAAAATGATTCACACTTGATTGACATGAGCTTAAAGAGTATGAAAGATGACAGCGCATAACAGAAACTTGCGTTCATCTTTCACAATACATATGCAGTTTCACACTTACTTAACACGTGGATCAGGAAGCTATAAGCTAGATGTAATAGAAACAGTGGAGTTTGCTAAATTTAGTGTTTTACTGTTTAGGTTAGTACCTGCAGGCATCTGGACTGTAAAATGGCAGAGTGGATTCTGTAGTCATGAACGGTGGCCACATCTGCCCTGCTGTACCATTAATCATGTTACATGGCTCCGATTTCCAATAGTTAACCTGATCCATTTAAAAGGAGGTTAAAGGAAGAACGTGGATTAAGGAATTAAATCATTCTAAACAATGAAACTCATCTGACAAAATACTTTAATGCAAACACATGTAATGCTGTTATCAATGTTGTCTTACTTTTTTCAAACCATTCCAGGAATCCACTTTATGAACTACTTTAATATCATCCTTACCCGTAAAGACAGTAAACAATCCAGTGTTGGAGTTGTTAAACTATAATAAACAAAAAAAGCATTTATTTGACACATAGACATTACAGAAATACATGCATACATCGTATAAAAGATTAAAAGCAAACATGGAAGTAATAAGTAAGAGTAGGTTAAATAGAGTAAATAAGGAAGGATGCTTAACATAGATGAGACACCGTGATTGTTAGGGAATTCACATTAGTGCAAAAACATTGGTTGGGGCAGTTAAGATAGTCGGTAAGAAACAAGTAATAGAAACCCACATCGACTCAGCGAGGATATACACAATAACTGTGCTACCATGCACCACATATTCAGAGACTAAATGCTTAGGCCAGATTTAATCATTACTACATGTTACAATTTAAAAAAAATACCAGTCTGATATTATATACGTTGGTTTAATAGAGAGCAATCCACAGATCACATACCTCAACAAACAGACCAAACTTCCCTTTAAATGGCATCAAACTAGGAAATAAGGTGTTAAGAAAGGCCACCAACTTGCTATCGTAGCCCCACATAAACTCGCCTACAGTTTTTGTCACAAAGGGGCCCTCCTTAAAACTTTGGAAAGTGGCACTTATCATTTGCCGTATTGGAAAGGGTAAGTACTCCATCATCACTGATGCTCCCTAAAAACAACAAATCAGACATATAGACAGTAAATCCCTCACATCATATAATTATATGATATAAGATGTGAGGAATTTACTGTATGTTTTCATAATAACACATATACATAAAGGGTAATCAATATGTAATTTAATCTATGTAATTTAGTGTATACTAAAGATCAACTGTCTAACTACTTAGCATAATTTCCCAGACGTGTTTTCTTTTTCCTTACCAGCACCAGCATGTTTGGGATGGTTACCACATCGGACTCATTGCCTACAGACATGCTCTCTTCAAAGAAATACTTGCGATATTCCCGATAAGATACCGTCTTGTTTTCATGGAACGTGATATTGTCTTTCCAACGCTTCTCACTGAAATAAGATGAAAAAAATAATTAGAGAGTTTAATGGTGGTACTATCTTTGCATTCCTGGTCATGGGTTCGATTCCCACCCAGGGCCATTCTGTGTGGCGCTTGCATGCTTTCCCCGTGCTTGCGTGGAGTTTTCTCCCGCCTCCAAAGACGTTTTTGTATGACATAAAAAAGAAATTGTTCGTAATTAAAAAAAGAAAACATTTATTATTTCCCTCTATATCTAGAGAGAGATAAAAAAAAAAACAGGAAAAGAAAGAAATTTTTTTTTCAAATGTCTATGCTGAGTCACCTGTTTTCAATTTCTCAACTCTGCAAAAAATGATCAACACATGATTTGATGGTTAGAATTGTTTAAATATGCTTCCTTTTTGGGCACAAGTCACATGTATCTTTTCGAAAACAGGAAATCCTTGTCAAGTCCTATAATACATCCTACAAATTTTCATGCAGTCAGTGATCAAAACATTTGAAATTTGAAACACTTTGGGTTCACCAGTACACAGGCTCAGGCTTAATAAAAACATACACACACACACACCCACATTATATACATTTAATAAAAAAAAGACTGAAAAGCTGCAGATAAAAAATGTTTAAATAAATAAAAAAGAACAAGAGAAATAGTTTAATGATTCTACTAAAGAATGAGAAAAAGATTAGGGAAAATCACATTCAGATCTTATTATCACATACATGCAGTGAAATGTTTTTATTACACATATCCCAGCTTACGAGTTGGAAGGCTGGGGTCAGAGCGCAGGGTCAGCCAGAACGTGCGGCACCCCTGGAGAAACCGAGGTCAAGGTCCTTGCTCAAACTCCCAATGATGGTAGCTTGCCTGGTGCAAGGCTTGACCCTCCCCGACCCTCTGATAATTGACCCAGAGTTTTCCCATTGAGCTACCACCACCCTGTAAATGTGTCAATCAATACGATTTTAATACAGTTACCATTTTAAAAAAAAGACATAAGACCCTACTGCGCAGACATGTACAAGAACGTTAATTAAGTTTTTATCCCTGCGGGCAGGGTGGGAGAATGTTTCACAGCTTCCAAGATTCCATAAACCTTGCAGTCTACTTTTAATGGCCTTTTAAAAGAAATAACGGAAACGACATGCATACATTACATGTTTTACAGGCTATACGAAAACAGGCTCATACTGTATAGGGTTAGTGATCAGTACCAATATCACAAAAAGGTAATTATTTTGTGTTCATTTGCTGTGTATTTCTCAGGAATAATCCCAAATTATGGAAGTGTATCGTCAGAAGAATTTGTTCGGGCAAGTTCACACAAAAAAACAAACAAATAACAGCATTGCAATTCCTACATGTTTAAGTATGTACACGGCACATATGACTCTCAAGATAAAACCAGGAGTTATTAAAGATCTATATGAGCAATAACATTTTTTTTTAATGAATTGACCACTTGAAATGTTTTCTGTATACATATGATACAATTTTTATGCATCTAAATCTAAGCAATTACATTTTCATTTGATATTGTGGAATAAATCATATTTATAAATAGCCCTAAACAAGCAACACACTCAAAAAAATAACCCACTATTAGTCGTTTTAATAATTTGATTCATGCCAGAATCCTTGAAAAACACCTGAATGTCACACACCTGTATACGTACGGACCTATTTGCTCAACTGTGGGCTTCTCTCCTGCCAATACCTCTTCAGGGTTGAGAACATTAAAGAAATATATAGACATAAAAAATGGCACAGGAATGTCTTTCCACATGGTGTAGGAGAGATTGTTTCTGGGGTCGATTTCTACATTCTGTGAAACACATGACAGAGCAATAGAGATGCTTAAAAAGCACACAAACATGTAACGTAGAGTATAAACTGCTGTTGTGCAAAAATCTCGCAGGTTTATTGTTACTTTTACTTGCTCTAACGATGACAAGTCCAAACAGACAGCGTCTGAGGCGCTGATTATTGGAATAGTATTCGAATTGCTTTTTAAATTATTATTGTTATTCTGTTTTATGAGGCACATTACATATTATGCACTTTGTAATACCAGCTTACCTTTATTATTTGTTCCTTGATAACAACTGGTCCCACAAACACGAGGACAGCTCCGAAAACAACCGCTAAAAGTCCGACCACTGAAAGTCCAATTTCTATCTTAGACTTTGACATGGCCGCGGAACGAATGCTGCTGAAAACGCTTTAAATATTGAAGCTGGCTCTCAATACTGTACGGAATTTAGTTCTTTTATATCCGAATGTTAATGGAAGAAGTTTAAGCCGGCTTGTGAGACACACACACACACACACGCCTTTCTCTGTTTACTCAGGAATGAGTTGAGCACGAGCGCAGCAGGATACCAAGTTCCAGTTTTCACCCGTACTCATATTTACAACAGCTATAAATGAAACTTCGCACTTTATCAACCAAGACACAGGTTGCAGACGTTTGGGGAACGGCTACATGACATGGCATGAATGACTCCAGTATTGTGAATCAAGCTAAAAGGTCAACAATCTGTAGCCTTTATGTCATTTCTACCCAGGGTGTTTGTTTACTCCAAACTAATACATAAGGACTAATACATAAGTAAATAATACACAAACACAAACGATTAGTGCCTCAATTACATGTATTATAGAATGATGTATGCAAATAGTTAATTATTAATTGAGTTTGTAGATACTTCAAAATAAAGGTATTAGCACTTTTTTCTTCAAATTAGACATTTTATTGAAATAATATTAATAAGATTATGATTATATACAATATTAATCATAATATTATTGTATATAATATTAATAATAATACTATTATATATAATATTAATAATTGATTAATAAAAGTAGATTTGTTTTAGAAAAATTGCAAATGTTATTTTTTATTAATAATAATTTTAACTTAAATTCAACTAATTGCAACAGACAGCGATTATGCATTTGGAAACCGATGTACCTTCAATACTGTGGAAACACCTTTCATAGTTAATTTGTATAGATAATTACTTCAAAGTTAATGTACAACAACAAACACTATTGTCTTAACGCACTGCAGGATAAAATCATCTCTCATTAAATTATTCGCATATTATTTGCCTTAAAGTGAACGGAGAAGATAAATCCTTTAGAAATGATTTTGTAATATTCTCATTTGGAGTTCCTCAAGAATCTCATTTGAACAAACTATCAGACCTAACATTGATATTAAAGATAGAGTTTGTTATGTAATTATTTTGTGGGTCCCTTGAACCAAGCATAGCACAGTGTGGTGTGGTTTCCTTTCTATTTGTTGTTGAAGTTGTTCAAATCTCAGAAGGCTGTCGTGATGCGTGGTTTAAGATGCAAACAGGAAAAGGAGGATGTAAGAGTGCCACTTTGTATGTCATGTTGTTGCCATTGTTGTACTGTATATTGCTTGAGCAGTATTCTTTTGTGTAACAGATGTTATGCAAATGTTTTGGAAAGCACAGTTTGGTAACAATGTAATATCCTGATGCGTTTATTTATGGAAGTAGATTAGGTTGTAAAGTTAGTGGTCAGTTTTGTTTACTGTTTTGGCTGTTTCTGAAGTGACCTGATGAACTTCGATGAGATGGCCTACCTAGAGAAGATTAAAAAACTGGTGATATGGTACCAGGAAAACAAAATCCTGTCACACCAAGAGCGTGTATAAATGTTCCAGCTCACTTGACAAAAATACATAAAAAAACTGAACTTGAACTTGAACAATATCACATACATTTAGCAATTATTTTCCAAAACAGCAAAATTATCCTCCTAAGACCTGAGCTTTGGTTTGACCTGAATTTTATGTCCACATATGTGGACACCAGGTCGTAGGCGGTTAAATATTATTTATATCACCATATTAGTTAATAATTAAATGGAATATAATAATTTTGCTAGTTAGATCAACCATTCGACAGACAGATGAATACATGAATATTTTTCTGCTTTTGCTGAAGATACTTTCCGATATTCTCACCCAGACAGCTTAACAATGGTCATATTTTTTTATACAGTGGATGAGCCGAATAGATTTTGCAGCTATAAAGCTAAATCTCTCCTTTATTGAAAAGAATAGCCTTGATGCTTATACAAAAAATCTTTCCAGCACACCAAGCACTGCATGTCTTTAGCTGTATGAGTTATAACATATAATCACACCATTAATTTTCCATGACCATTCGATTTGATTAATTTAATCAAGTATAGAAATTGTGACAATTAATATTGGGATGGTTCAAGATTAGCATGTTAACTGGTTCCAGGTGAGGGAAAAAATTATTGCTATGAAAGGAACCTCCACCAAACCTTAGTCTTTACAAGCAATGATGATTATGGATCACCACGTTGTGTGAGAAATGCCAGTCAGGTCAAAGACTCAGCATAAAAGTGCAACAAAAAATAATAATATTTGAGGTATTACAGCGTCGTCAGGTTGCTGTAGGTTAAGGATTTCCGATAAATCCACTTAAAAAGCGCGAAAATACGTAACAACATAGGTTTGTGAAAGAACGTTCACACATTCATTCATAAAATCACCTCGTTTATGTTGAGGAGCACTGACTTTTGGACCATTGGGAAGTTGCCTGTTACTGGCGTCACCTACCCTCGCAGTTCTTCTCAGCGCGCAAGTTAAACAAATGACACTCTTTTAGTGCTTTTTTAAGCTACTGCTTGTTCGGGTGACATATAAAGAGAATTGATTGTAATGTTCGGACGGCATATATATATATATATATAAAGATTGCCATATAT
>JAOUQX010000008.1:7344353-7355592 GCA_028566295.1 Liobagrus marginatus | reverse complement strand
AATGAATTAAAGTAAAGTATATCAATCCGGTTTCCTGGCGCCTCAAAACACATGGGCATATGTGAATTGGCTACTCTAAATTGTCCATAGGACTGAATGTGTGTGTGAATAGTTGTCTATATCTAAGTGTTAGTCCTGCAATTAACTGCTGATTGTCCAGGATGTACCCCACCTCACACCCTAAGTTAGCTGGGATAGACTCCAGCGCCCCCACAACCCTGAACAGGATAATCGCTAGATAATGGATGAATGACTGAATGAAAAATTGGTGACATTGTGTTTGGCATGCATAAAGTATGATTAATAGAGCCTTTCTAGGCCTAATACATATATGGCCCACATTACAAAGTGACCTGTACCAGATTATGAAATGCAGGCATTTTTTTTTACTCTAATTGGTGTGGTATGTCTCTGGGTAAAATATCTACATACTTTCTTTTGGTGTGATTAGAAAACATTTTAGGGATTTCAGAAAAGTCTGTGTTAAAGAAATCGCAGAAGTGAAAATTGCAAAAAATGCCCCAATTATTTGACCTGAATTCACCCCATGGGTAAAACTACGCCGCACAAAGAATCAATATGTTTTCTTAATATGACAATTAAAAAGTAGCACACGCTGATGTAAACGCGTGACATTATGCGACGGGTCAAAGGCGACTACACAAAGCGGGTGGTCATCCGATGCTTCCCATGTTCTTTTAATGTCTGCGCACATAATCAGAGCTTAAACACTTAATCCACTGTATTTTGTATAACTGTAGTGTACTTGCCCAATAGTTATTTAGGGATTAAAAAAAAACATATTTTAACAATATGCGGTAAAATACCCTCATTTGTTTGGTGTACACGTTTGGCAATTTTACTTCCTAAGACCTGTGCTTTGGTTTTTCCTGCATTTTATATCCACGTATGTAGACGCCAGGTTGTAGGGGGTTAATGAAAAAAGCCACTCCCCTTTGCTTGCTAAGATACCCTGCACGTAGCTAAGCTACACGGCACATAGCTAAGCTACCTTGCACATAGCTAAGATACCCTGCACATAGCTAAGCTACACGGCACATAGCTAAGCTACCTTGCACATAGCTAAGATACCCTGCACACAGCTAAGCTACACTACACATAGCTAAGCTATCATACACATAGCTAAGCTACACGGCGCATAGCTAAGCTACACGGCGCATAGCTAAGCTACACGGCGCATAGCTAAGCTACACTGCGCATAGCTAAGCTACATGGCGCATAGTTAAGCTACACTGCACATAGCTAAGATACCCTGCACATAGCTAAGCTACCCTGCACACAGCTAAGCTACCCTGCACACAGCTAAGCTACATGGCACATAGGCTACATAGGCACATAAGCTACAGAGCACATAAGGCTCTGGGCCAGTGATCAGAGGGTTGGGGGTTCAAGCCTCGCACCAGGCAAGCCACCGTCATTGGGGCCTTGAGCAAGGCCCTTAACCTCACCTGCTCCAGGGGCGCCGTTCATTCTGGCTGACCCTGCACTCTGACCCCAGCGTTCAAATTTGTATGCTGGGATATGCGTAATGCTTTAGCAATACTGTACACAATACGGTCATGCTAATAAAGCCTATTGAATTGAATTGAATTGAATTTCACTGTATGTTGTACTGTATGATGTGCATGTGACCAATAAACAGAACTTGAACTTGAACATAGCTAAGCTACACTGCACATAGCTAAGCTATCATACACATAGCTAAGATACTCTGCACATTTAGTTCCATAAGAATTTGGATAATTATGGTTATTCGTATCTATCACTGATTATTGGGGCTTGATAATTGGGATTAAATGGGGGAGGGGGGGTGTCAAAATTGTTGGTACCCTTCCATTAAAGAAAGAAAAACCCACAATGGTCACAGAAATAACCCGGAACTGACAAAGGTAATATAAAATAAAAATGTACTAAAAATTGCATAATGAAAATCAGACAGTGCTTTTGAAATGTGGTTCAACAGAAGCATTTTAAACATTTTTTATGAAACTGGCCTGGACAAAAATTATGGTACCCCTAGAAACGATTGAAAATAATTTGAACATTGTGACATGTTGAACTAAAGTTTGTCCTGTAATTAGCATCACAGGTGTCTCCAAGCTTGTAATCAGTCAGTCTGCCTATTTAAAAGGTGAAATGTAGTCACTGTGCTGTTTGGCATCATGCTGTGCACCACACTGAGGATGAACCACAGAAAGCGAAGGAGAGAGTTGTCGCCGGAGATTAGAAGGAAAATTATAAACAAGCATGTTAAAGGTAAAGGCTTTAAGACCATCTCTAAGCAGCTTTGTTTCTGTGACTACAGTTGCACATTTTTAAGAAATATAAGGTCCATGAGATCGTAGTCAACCTCCATGGCCGTGGCTGGAAGAGGAAAGATCAATGGTAAAATATAGCAGTTATCGGGGTCAAGCCCAATTTGTAGTGTTTGTAGTAATAAAGGATTTATATAAAACACCCATATTGCCTTCTTTATATTGGGAGACCTCAGAAAATGTTTGTTACAAGACAGTATATCTCTAAACAAAACATGTATGGATTTTTATAAATAACCAATTGTAAGACTGAACTGTTTTGTAAATGTTTTCACAATGCTATTTATATTTCAGTGATTATTCTATAATATATACATATCTACCACACATCTACATATTTACCACTTCTAACTTGTGGTAAACCTGTGCTTGCTGGTGTGGTGGCTCAATGGTAAAAGGCACTGGGTCAGTGATCAGCGGGTCAGGGGTTCAAGCCTCGCACCAGACAAGCTACCATCATTTTGGTCCTTGAGCAAGTCCCTTAACCTTACTTGCTCCAGGGGTGTGGCATGTTCTGGCTGACCCTGCGCTCTGACCCCAGTGGTCATTCATATGCTGGGATATGCGGAATAAAAACACTTCACTGCATGTATGTGTGTGATAATAGGATCTAAAATGAAATGGGGAAAAAAATTATAATCAACAAGTCACATGATGATGCTTTAACATCAATCTGGCAACACAGGTCATGCTCACGCTGACCCGCACTGTATAGAAGAGAATCAGCGATCACTAACTGCGCTACATTTCTTAAAATAACTTAAAATAACTTAAAAACTTAAAATAATATTAATTCTATCTTTACTATGTGTAGCAATTAAACTAAAACACAAACGCAAATTGTATTATACGAGACTCTTCTCTTTTTTTTTAAAGATTTATTTTGGGGATTTTTATGCCTTAATGGACAGGACAGTGGTGAAATTGAGTGGGTGAAAGAGAGTGGGGGAACCCAGATTGCCGGCAACACACCAGTGCTGTGTATGTCGACGCGAGCACGCTACCGCTGCGCCACTCCGCTCACATGAGGTGCTTTTCTAGGAGTGATTTAATAGTGATAATCAAATCACACGATGAGGCTTTCACATCAATCTGGCAAGGCAGAGCTTGGGCTGAGGTGCTTACAGTTTAGTTTTGTGAGGGAAGTTGGAAAAAACTCAACTAGGCTATGTTTATGCCCATAACTGCCTTGTGTTTTAGTAACATTTGTCCAACATGTAACACGATATCAGTGATATTTATACATGGCATTTATTTCTTTAGTGTGTGGTGCTGTACATGTGTATGAACAATAAATCTAAAAACCAAATTAGACCAGAATATACAAAGATTAAGCCTAATTAATCATAGCGTTAGGGTATATTAATAAAATATATTGTGCAGATTAGCTACACTAAACGTTGCTCCATGTAAACATTAACCTGTTTGCCTCGTGTTTTAGTTCCATTTGCTCGGTGACTGTCAGACGCGCACACACACGCACTCTTTCCTTCTCCTGCAGCAAAAGCGCGCCGAGTGCCTAAACATTAATATAAAGCTGCTCTAAGCAGAATAGCACTATTTCGCTTACAATCTTTTACTAGTGCTGTGCCGTCATTTGTTGTCAATTATTTTAATAAATTTGTCTGTGGTAACCTGCATAAAGTTTCCATAACAGCCATCTTGTCTGAGTCTCCGAAGTGTGGGTGGGGCTTCGCTCGGCACGCGCTGAAAATGAGTGGGTAAAAAAGAAATCTAAAAAGACCACATTCATGATATTAAACCAAACTTAGTTATCAATCTAAGATACTATAATTACAAGCACTAATACAAGGCAGAAACGTCTTAGGTACGGAACTGAACCTACGTGCATTATTTCTTTAACTCGCTGTATTAGGTTGCTGTGGTGATGCTGCAACGATGTCATGTGTTTACTTACTAAGAGATCACAGTGACGTCGTGTTTTTTCCCAGTAATCTTTATAAAATATCTTTTGACACATAGGTTCTAGAAACTTCAAAGTCGGTAGGGTATCATATTGTGTTCTCTTGGCATGTCAATTTTTACAACTTTTTGCTTAGAACAAATGGGGGCTGCCGTAGAACATCTTTCAGGAAGAATAAAAAATATGTCATATCAAACAATTACAATAGGGGTCAGCCCCTGTGGGTCTTGAAATCTAATTAAAGAGACTGATTAATTATACGATCAGTAAAACAGAGTATATCAGTGTCAGGTCGCACTATCCATCACTGTTTGGCCCAAAGTGGACTTGATGGAAGATGACCAAGGTGATGACTCCACTTTTGAAAGCCAATCATAAAAAAGCAAAACTGGAATTTGCCAAAATGCATACTGACAAGCCACAAAGCATCTGGGAGAATTTCCTCTGGACCGATGAGACAAAGCTGGAGCTTTTTTGGCAATTTAAATCAGCTCTATGTTTACAAATGCAGAAATGAAGATAAAAAAAAAAGAACACTGTGTACATGCTATGAAACACAGAGGAGGCTCAGTGATGTCCTGGGGCTGCTTTGCTGCATCTAACACACAGGGTGTCATGAATTCGTGCAGGGTGAAAGCTTGATCTCAGTCGCAGGTCACAGATTCTCCAACAAGATAATGACCCAACACCCAGGAATGTTTTAAGAACAAAACATTGGCCAACTCTGAAGTGGCCTTCTATGAGCCTGATCCTATTAACCTTGATTAACCAGGATCCTGATGAATCCTATTGATCTGTGGAAATAGCTGAAACATGCAGTCTGGAAAACGCACCCATCAAACCTTAGTTAGCTGGAGCAGTTTGCTCACGGGCAGTGCGCCAAAATACATGTGGACAGGTGCAGAGGTCTCATTGAGACTTACAGAAAATGCTTGGCTGCAGTGATTGGCTCAAAAGGTTGTGACCTAAATATAACATTGGGGGTACCATCATTTCTGTCCAGGCCACTTTTATTTTTTAATGCTTCTGTTGAACCCCATTTTCTAAAAGCAATGTCTGATTTTCATTATACAATTTTTATGATTTGTCAGTTTCTAGTTATTTCATTGACCTCTGTGAGGCTTTTAATTTAATGGTACGGTACAAGCAACTTTGTCCACGCGTACACTGGGCATTTATTGTAGTTCCTGCTTGTCCTTGGGGCATTTTTGTCTGCAGTGAAATGCATGCACAGTTGGATTCAGGTCTGTGGATTGACTTGGCCCTTGCGAACATTGCACTTCTCTGCCTTTAGAAAAAAAAAAAAGGTTTGTTTGGGTCTGTCTATTAGCACCACAACCAAAAATACCACAATGGTTCCCCAAGCAGGCTGTGTACCAGATAAGCAAGGGCACTTCGTGTTAAGGACATGTTTTAAAGTGTGAATTTATGAAGTCAGAACTCAAGACAGATAATGAAGTATTCCCTTCTGGGATGTACACAAATAGTTCACCTAAAATAGGTTTCGTATTTGAAATCACAGAATGGTGACTCACACTGTAGCACTTGTTTTGGTTTAGATATCTAACTGGTACAGAATGGCAATAACCAGCTTGAAAATGGAGTTAGAATGAAACCGCACGCATTTACATAGATGAACTTAAGTATATAAGAAAAAAACAACACAATCAGTAAACTTTTGACAACATGGAAATAGTGCTCTGCCAATCTCCCTGACACTTTAGTCCCACTTAGATCTACAACTGAAAAAAATGATGCTAAGACAACAATACGAAGAAGTCATTTTGAAACTGGATCGGCTGCGCTGTTCTCTGAATTTCAGCTCGATTCAGAACCACAATTATGAGCCCAACATGAAAGCCACCGCACAGATTTGAACCATGTGTTTTGCTTCCCAAAACTATAAAGGTCAATTGAAAACAACCCATTATCTTGATCACACAAATTCTTATATTATAAAAAAAAAAAAAAAATAGATAAATAAAAATCACATTCAAAGACATACCGTGTGAAGGCTTCGGTTCAAGCTTCAAACAAATAGAACCACAATTTTAGGTTTGAAAGTTTAATTTTAAAAATATTAAGCCAACCGCATAGCCTTAAGTTCCACCGTCACTCGCTGGGAAGCACAGCCAGACTGAAATAAGAGTGGCACAGCCATGAGTTTATGCACACACAGATAAGCAAAGCAGCTGAGTTAACATGAGACACTTCTATAAATAGCTCAGTAGAGCTGGTGGTGCATGCATACCTTTCTGGTTGGGACGCTTTAGCTAAACCAGAAACAGGCTTGGAATATCTTAAGTTTTTAAATGTGTAGTCACTTTAAATAGTAATATGCCTAATTTAATAAAGTTTTTTTTTTCTCCTTCTAGAACTGAAGATGCTCAAACTGTTTTGATCTGAATGCAGCACCCCCGGTGTTCCTGGTGGCTGATGTGATGGACAACCTCAACTGCAAGGAACATGCTAGAGGCAGCGCAACAGCCACAACAGTTTGATTAGGATAGGATTGGAGTCTAATTGGAGCGCTAGTCTGGAGGGGGAGGGAGAAGCAATGACAACCGAAAAAAAAAACTATAACAGCTTGAATAGCAGGAGCATATACAATAGAAACGTCTTCAATTCAACATTGATTAAAGAGATCAGCAGGTTTAAATTTGCTTCACTTCTGCAACTCTTATTTAAGGGTATGTAAAAGTTTCTCAGCCAGACAGTTGCATGCAGAATTAATACACAAAGTACACTGTTTAGTACACTTTTCCCCCTCAAGTGTTTCTAAGAGATTTTACAAGATCTATTCTCAATCTTTATTAGATTTGTGCTGAAATCATCCAATACACCAATCAAGGCAGAGAACACAAAAAAGGCATTTATTTAGAACTTAATTGGCAGTCCAACACATGTTTCTAGTTTCTCTGGGGACAAAGATAATTATTGGTCATCTTCAGCAATAATAATAACGGCCTTAAGTTTAAAGGTAAGAACCTATACAGTAGTACTTGTTTGTTTGTGGCACCAAAAAAAAACAAAAAAAAACAAACGTTTGTGACACCTGTAAACTGGAACCATCTACAGCGCTGTGCTCTAACAATGAGGGATTAACTCCAGAGCAAGATGACAATAAATATGGAAAAAAAAGAGCAAGATCTCGCAATAAACAGACAAAAATAATAATCTGCAATCTGTAGATACGCCATCTATATTGATGTGCAAGAATAAATTGATTCTAAGCCACAAATATTGTAACTTGTGCTGAACCCAATCCCAGGCCAGGTTTTGATTTATTTACCCTTTAAATACACCTCCATCATTTGTCATTTCATATACATATATATTCACTTGATTTATTTTTTCCTATTGGGCATTTGATAGCTGCTAGTTTAATTCCTTCTTTAGTCAGACAAAGCACAAACACTGTAGGCACTAAATGAAATGTTAAGCAAGTAAAAAAGCTGGAATAAAATTAAAAACACAAAACCCCTGAACAAAACATGAATATTCAGGAATGAATTTGTGAGCTGAGTGAATACGCCCTTCTTGACCTATATGCTTGGTAGAATGTAATGCGTCTTAGTGGCGTCCAAATCTCCTCCGGCTGGACCACCTAAACTTGGTCACACTTTTGTAGCCCACGTCAAACACGATTAATTACGTGCAAAACATAGCAACGTTGGCTTGGAGGGAATGCAAAGATGGTGAATTGCAATCAATCAGTGCAGACAGCACAACAAAAAAGGTTACCGATGATCTTTTGGCACATTTTCCCCCCAAAGCTAGTCAATCCTGACAAGACAGTGACAAAACTTGAATGTCCAAACTAATTTTGGTTTTCAGGACGACAACTTGACACGGAAACTTTCCATACATTATATGGAGAGAGGCGAGAGAGAGAGAGAGCGAGCGCAAAATTCAGAATCGCATGCACATAAAAGTTTCTTTTCAAAGCATGGACAAGAACCACTTATAAAAGCTATTGCATGGAAAACCTGAAATATACATACAGAAAAATGCTAAATTCACTTTTCAAATCAGATGTTTAAACTGTGCTCTCTTCTGCCAGTCGAAATTGCACATACTTAAAAAAAAAAAACTATTAGAAATTTGCATTTTGTCACATTCAAAACTAAAAGTAAAAATATACTGAAATCAAGCATTTCCACAGATGGTTTGTCTCCCTCCCCCACACTGTCTGTAGCTTATCTGTCTCAAACACATTTTTAAATTCCCTTTGGGTAGGTTACTACAGCATAAAAGCACTGCCGATGTGAACAGTGTCCACCTGCAGATAAGATGACTGCAACAGCGACACATGCAGACCGAGATGAGTACAATGTACCTCAATTAGCGTTCATTCGGTGTACACACTTGCATCTCGTCCTGAGGTATGCATGAACTATTTAAAATCGATCAAACCCAACTCACCCTAACCCCAAAGCCAAGACAAAAACGAAACAGAAACACAGACAGGCAGACAATAATCCCCGTATATGCAAACATCTTTTAAGAAGAGTATACTGTAGATGCACAGAGAAAGAACTGGTTCTTATATAGAGAGTCATTTAAGGATTGTGCAATGCTCCGTAGATTTTCAAACCTGTCTCTTCATGGTGGTGTAGTTTTTGTCTATCAGCGCATATTCCTGTAAGGAGGTGGACAATTGAAATGGAGAATGCAGTCTGTTTTGGTTCTTTCTCCATCCATTACATTGGAGTCACACCGAACTCAAGCAAACTTGATAAATCCTCTGTGTTGGCACTTTTTGCACTTAATTACGTAAGGATGTGGGTTAAGGGTTTGGAGAAGGTGCAGTGGGCTCAGGCAGGTTGGGAACGGAGTGTGGCATCTCATTTGCATCATGGACCAGTGAAATATCTCCCCCTTGAGGCACACAATAATACAATGAAGGGAATGATTTACTGTATACCGATACCTATGCCTGGCCACATTTTTTGCCCGGTCACAATCACGTGACCGAACACACATTCATGCACACACAAAAAACACACACCGCTGCATGCAAGTGCTTGCTCAGCAACACAGACTCTGTTCCCTCAAAGGGCTGAATATCAAAGGTTACACTTAATAGGTTACTATCAAGTCTTCTCATGAAAGAGGGCATCCTTGATCACTGACTATCTTCTCATTGCAGAACATTGTAATGAAATTGCTGACAAACAGATTTAAGTGAAAGCGGTTAGGGGGTTAGCAAGGGGGCACGGAGCAGAAAAGAGAACCTTAACGGCCCATGTTTTCTCTGCTCCAACATACTTATTTAGCATCTTAATAAACTGCTGAGCGAAAGGTGCATTTGAGTAAGAAAAAAGGTGCTGGACACTGGCTATCTAGAACTGTATGCGCGCACTCCACAAATGCTTTGCCCCATCACAATTAGTTTTGCTTCCGGTCACCCATTACGAATTTCAAGAAATGGGCCGGCTGTTACAAAAACATTAATGAGGCCTTACATTAAATTAGGCCTCAGAATTGTCATAATTTAATGACACTTTACAAGCTCTATAAATTAGAACAGAAAGACATTCGACTAGAGTCTCTGTGGTGGAAAAAAGGCTGACCTAAAACGAACGCACAGACCCGTGTGGCCAACTAAATGCATCTAAATGCAACACAGTTTCATCCTGACCAAACAGAGACAAACACATTCACAGTTAGAGAGATAGAAGCAGCAGGAGCACAGGATTCAGCTTCCCACAGCATCACACTCCAGTCGATGAACATGTGTGCTTGGGTAGTGGGGCAGATGATGACTGGGGACTGCCACTGAGGGACTAAAAAGTAGTTCATAGATTAAAAGTGAAATGGGAAAAATGGAGGGAGTAGAGCATAAGAATGCAATGTCACTGGATGCCTCGTGTCTTTTTCTGTCTACGTAAACGTCTTTATTCAGTGCTGACTAACATTGGTCCTTCATTGTCGTCCAGGAACGGCGTTGCGCCAGTTTGTCAACCTGCAATTGGAAGCGTGTGCTAGACAGACGAAGCATGAGTTATAGTTAAGTTGAACGCTAGACAGATCATGTGGAGAACTGCCTTTAAAAACACATTTAGATGCTTTATTGTCGTGGCGAAAATGGGAATAAGCTAAAACGTGTGGGTGCCATGTCTGCAAGTGGAAAAGGGCGCGTTATGTTGAAGAAACGTTGGGCAAAAGAGGATAACAGTGGTTCACAAGCCATTGCTATTGCGGTGCGTCAGTGGTGGTTTGGACAGTTCCACCACGCCAGCGCGGCCCTTGCCGATTACTTTGGGAGCACGACGCAGCAGCTTCTGGGCCTCTGTGAATGCTTCATTCAGCTCCTTCTTCCATTGTACAAACTCTGGGTCACTCTGTAAAATAAAGCGATAAAATTTGCACGGTAGAAATGCTATGATTCTTGTCCCTAAAATGTAACAATATAAAAGGAGGTACTGCAGATTGCTTAGAAGACTAGTACCGTATTAAATGAATGAATAAATAAATAAAAATACAAATAAACATTCAAAGTTAGTGCATAGCAACTCTAACTTTATACTGGATTTTTTAGAAGGAAAGTGTGAATGCACACATTTACCCACAACGAAATACAGAAAAGCCCATACATTACTGGCAATAGAGCAGAAATTTGCATGGAAGCATTGTCCTGTTTTTCTAGATAGACAGTAAGAGACTTATGAGAAGGAGCTCATGCGGAATTGTCCCACCTCACACTGCAGGACAAACTGTTTGCCTCCTTTGATCCGCAGTAGGATGCATTTCTTGTCCTTGATCTGGGTCTCCTCAACAGACACGATCTGCTCCATTGTTAACAGGTTTTGCTACAGAGAAGAAATAAATACCGTAAATTCCGGACTATAAAGCGCACCTGTATATAAGCCGCATCCGCGCTATTTTCAAAAAAAATAAAAAAATTTAATAAACAAGCCGCACCTGAATACAAGCCGCATCCGCTCTATTTAAAAAAGTATTGCAAGCCACAGAC
>JAOUQX010000008.1:7278567-7290324 GCA_028566295.1 Liobagrus marginatus | reverse complement strand
TGCAGATGCGGATGCTTGCTGGAGCTAAACTCTGCAGGACAGTGGCGCTCCAGGAGCAGGATTGGAGACCCCTGCTTTAACTGATTTACTGATCTAACAACTTCTATATTTCTCTAGAATGTTTATTTATTAATCTTGTAAACTTGATTTTTAAAATCTGAAAGTAATAGTTTAGTAATAGCCAAAGATCTAATCTAATCTAATCTAATGTAATGATAAAGGTGGGAAAGGCTGTTAATTCATACCTGCGGAAATGTTGTTCAGAACAAAGTCTGGGGAAATTTGTTTCAATATTAGACTAAATATAATTATTTCCAAAAGTATATTTTTGTTTAAATAGTGTTATAAACTGTTAAGATTCATAACTTACTTCATCACTTGTATATAAAGCACTTACTCCTATTTATAAATCATCTGTCATGTATGAAATGAGTGGAGGATATGTGATGAACTAAAAGAGGAGGATACATTCTGGGGTTTTTTTGTGTTTTCAGTGGCAGTCCTGATCTTTGGCAGTGTCTGGCGGAGCTGTGTAATTTTTTGGCATCTGTGTATCATGGTGAAATCCCACTCTTCAAGGCAGATGCTGATGGAGAAAGTGATGGATTGCGACTGCTTGTGCTTGAGGAAGACAGAATGCTGGCTGGATTTGTCCCCTTGTTGGCTGCTCCACAAGAGCCATGCTATATTGAGGCCCAGTCAGATACTGTGAGTAAGCTGCTTTGGTCATTGAAGTCATCATTTGCATTTTCCCAAAAGGTATCTGTAATGAATTTGGTTACTTTTCTTCACCGTGAATTACACAAACTGCCTGGACATACAAGGGTAGCCAGAAATAGCATATGTTGTATAAGAGCAATTGGTTGACTAATGCTTTGTGGGATCTCTTTTAAAGAACCCAATTGTAAACAGTTAATACTTTGTTCTTTATTTAAAATAAGTATTTACTTTGACAAAACCCTTAAAATCGCTTGAAATGGCTTTCATTTTGGTCAGATGTTCATCAAATTTCAAGACATGGTTTATTCACATGGAAGTGTTCCATTCCATGATCATGTTTTAAGGTGCCAGAGGTGGATTTCATTCATATTCTGAATGTTTTGGAAGATAATTTTAGCAAACAGAACAGTCCTGAGCTCAGTGTGAATTCCCTAAGCCAGGCTACTTAAAATTTTCAAATGAAAAAATGTAAAGAGAATTTACAAATTTTGCTTTGTAATTGTGCAATTTTGTATTTTGATTAATGGCCAAAATGATAGATTTTTAACACAATTAGCACTGCATGCCTAGACGCATTTCCATTTTTAAAAACTTTATCTTTATTTATTTATCAACAACAACATGTTTTTATTACTGTTTAGTTGATACAACATGATACAACTCCTATTTTCAGAATTGGGGCACATCTGATAAATGCAACAAAAACTAAAATGTTAAATTTGTTAATTTTATTTATTTGACAGAAAAAGTAATAAAGAAAAATTGTGTTTTCACCGACAAATATGATTCTATGTTAAAATATATACAGATTCAGAAATTAATACCTGCAACACAAGCCCAAAAATTGTAATGGCAATAATCTCCAATTCTAAAACTTAGTTCAAGTTCAAGAAGCTTTATTGTACATCATACACCATATATATCTGTTGCGCGCGCACACAGTGGAACGAAACAACATTTCTCCAGGACCATGATTCTAAACAACACAGTCACGCAAAACAGAACAACAGAGTCACATAAGAACATAACACAAAACAGGCCAACACAGAGCTACATACAACAAAAAGTGCAGACAGTGCAAAACAAACAGTACAATACAATGCGCCACAGGACAGGTACATAGAACATGGTGCCGATGATTGTGCATGTACTAAATAAGGATAGCATCATTACAAATTAACATAAAAAAAACAGTATTAAAGTGATAGTGTTGCAGAGAGTTTGTCAGTAGGAGCATTAAAAAATATATTTTCTGAAAGCAGACTTTATCACAGAACATGTTAAACCTGTTTTCACACCTGCTAAGTGTTTGTCTAATAATTTGCGGTACATCCGAATTTACATAAACATTTAATTCTTGTTTTTGCAGGTGATAGCAGCTGACTGTAAAAGAGTAACTGTTCTGAAATACTTCCTTGAGGCCCTTTGTGGTCAAGAGGAACCGTTGCTTGCCTTTAAAGGAGGCAAGTATGTTTCCATAGCTTCGCTGGCCACTTCCACCCAAACTGTGCACAAGACCCCATCACAGACCAGTGAGCTGTGTCAGGTGAGAAAACATTCATCGCTCATAAGTAATAAGAGTAGACCTATATTTTTTCACCTATTCTGGTTTTTTATTTAATTTAGGTTTATTTGTATAGTGCTTTTAACAACAGCCAATGAGAGAGCCTACGTACTACATGATCACTTGATTGGGAATACTTTTGTTTAATCTAACCTGTTTGTTGGTGCCAATTATGCATGGTTTTCCCATTTCTGTAACTACTGATCTAGGTTTGTCACAAATAAGGAGGCTAAAGTGTATATAGTAACACCCTGTTCAATTGTCGTGACAAGAAAAATTTGAATGTGCATGATGAACTTTGAGCTAGATGGACTGTAACAGCAGAACCCTATTCTGCTTCTGGCAGCCAGGAACAGAAAGCTGAGGCTTCAGTTGGTACAGACTTGCCGAAACTGGAGAATTGAAGGAAAAACATCTTGGATTTTGCTATGTTGCTTTCGCAACTATTAATGCAAATTCAACCAATTACTTTGCGTTCTCCATGACGTGCAAATAACCACTCCTTGTAATGTCTTGCATAAAACGTAACCAGTAGGTCAGCAAAGGCACTCCCTTGTTTTTTATTTTGAAAATAGTTGCAATAATTGCAAGTCAGTTCCCTGACGTTTGTGTGGTGCAATTTTCACTTAATACCGCAATTATATTGAAACAAAACGCTTAAAAACATTGCAACATCAAGATCCTGGAGGGACTGGGCAAAAATACATAGACTTGCCTAAAACAACAACATACAATACAGCCACTATTGCATGCCATTTTACCAAGTATGACAGACCATGGAATGATAAATGACAAGTTTTGCACAGAGGAAGGCATGGCATTTGCAAAGTCACTACATAATGCTCGTGACATAAGACTTTTTCTGATTTGTTCCTCCAAAACTAGCGGTTACCGTTCATAACCCCCAAGTTATTTGAAACAAGCTCTTGTCTAGAGCGACTTACATCCGAGCAGTTGGGGGTTAAGGGCCTTGCTCAGGAACCCAGCAGTGGCTCAGGATCAGCAGTCCAACACCTTAACCACTGAGCTACCACTACCACTTGTTATTTATTTTTTTCTCCATCTAAGTTCGACAGTTTAAAGTCAGCACACTGAGTAGCAGTCAACAAATGCCTGCGATGTAGTAGCTTTCTTGGTACCACGAAGAAGTGGCTACAGTTATCAGGAAAAGCGATGGTTCCTGCATGTGTTAAAGGCCCATGCACTGATCAGGATCTCTGGCGATAATTAGTGCAACACATGCAGCTAGGCAGGATCCATGGGAGTAGCCGGACTCAATTTATAGAGAGCCATAAACCACATATAGGAAAAGGATTGGAAAAAAGTAGCAACTTTTTTAAATAAATGGGAGCGTGGGCGACTTGCAGAGTAAAACAGCTAGCCTGCCAAAAATGACACTGTCATTGGCAGAGGTTGATCTAATGACGTTAAGTTTATGACACTTATCCATGTTTCGATTTCAAACCAAACCTTCATTATACACCATATAGAAAAGTATTGTTCTTGCTGATTAAAACTGTCAAAGAAGGTTGTATTGAAGATTGCACATGTGCTTTCCAGGACAACAATGTGATCATGGAGGAGGTGCCACTTTCCACATCTGAAGGAGAGCAAGAGGAAGACATGGTTGAATATGAAAATGATATCCGAGAGCTAAAAGCACGACGCTGTGTTTTAGTTCACAAACTAGCAGAACAACAGAAAAGGAGAGACAAAATAAAAGTATGTAGATTTCCCCAAAAAGATTTAGCTTTGTTTTTATTTTGCCATTTTTAACTCGGGTAACTGTGTCTACTTACATCAGGCGTTGTTACAAAATAAAAGCAAGCTGGAGCTGGAGATCAGACCTTTCTACCTTGTCCCTGACACCAACTGCTTTATCGACCATTTGGAGGGACTGAAAAAGCTGCTGGCATGTGGCACTTATATTCTGGTGGTTCCGTTGATTGGTCAGCACTTTTTTTCTTTTTTCGCGCACACATTATAAATGGATATAGATGGATGGATAGATAGATAGCAAAAAATTAGTGTTCATTCTATACTATCTGAAAAGTGTATCCTTTCCCTGTGGCTTAGTGATTACTGAGCTGGATGGCTTGGCTAAAGGGCAAGAATGCCGCAATATGGACTCTACTGGCGAGGTAGCTCATGCCAGGCTGGTGCAGGAATGCGCTAAAGCAGCCATGGCTTTCTTGGAAAAGGGCTTTGAAGACAGAGAGCCTGGCCTGAGAGCACTTACCAGCAGGGGAAACCAGTTAGAGTCGATTGCCTTCCGGAGTGAGGACACCTCTGGACATAAGGTTTGTGCATGTTCTAATGCTTTAAAAACATAACCATTTTGGTGTACTTAATAGTATCGTTGCATATAAGGTTTCAATTTGTATTAAGTTTTGCAAATTTTCTAAAATTAATGCTAGAAAATACTTGGGTCATGTTTCATTATGCCATAGCAGAAATGCCCTTGAAATTGGTGTTTCAACAAGACAAGCCCAAACATACTAGTAAGAGACAGGAACTTGGTTCCAGAACACAAAAATGTACAATATTGAGTGGACAGCCCAATTCCAGACCTTAATCCAATAGGAAACTGGGGTGTCTTCAAAACTGCTGTTTCTGTGGTAAAAACAAGAAATGCAGAGGAATCGTGGTATGTAGTGAAATAGTCAAAGCAAAGTTGGTCGACTTCATGCAAGACAAATGTGAAGTTGTCAGGAACAATGGTTTAACTAAATATTGGTTCAGTGATTCACAAGAACGCTAAATCTTCAAGCATTTTTCAATTTATACAGTAAATGATGAATAAATGAATGCTGTTTTGCTTTTTGAACTAATTCCTTTTTCTTTCATTATTTTTCTTCATGTTTTGATTTAATTTGGAATTTGCAGTGTTCATGCATTATTTGCATGTCTGGAAATGAAACCTATTAAACGGATTTTGAGATTGTCTTTTTTTTTCTAAACAAAATTAGAATTCTTGGTGCGTCTAGTTATACAACTGGTAATATTTATTTTTCTGCCATTTGGCAGATGCCCTTATTCAGAGCCACTTACATTTATCTTATTTCTGTCCAACTGAGCAGTTGATCGTTTGGGGCCTTGCTCAGAGGTCCAGCAGTGGCATCTTTATGGTGCTGGGAATTGATCTTAGCTGACTGACCACTTAACCTGACAACGATCAGTAAAATAAGATTTGAGCCAGGAGAGCACTGTTTCCTTTACTCCAATAATGTTGCCTAGCATATTGAGGAGAATGGTATCAAAATTAAATTGAACTTTAGAATTGTATTTATTTATTCTTTAATATAAATGTTCTATTTTCTGTGAAGCTGTTTTGGGACAATGTCTGTTGTTAAAAGCGATCTATCTATCTCTCTCTCTCTCTATCTCTATCTAATCTATCTAATCATGTTTTACTTATCTGGACTTTTTTAAATGTTGCCATAAAACATGCTTGTTGTAGTACCAGTGTAATACCCTACTCATTATACAAATTTGTGTCCTCAATTTCATAAAAACAAGTTCACTCACACACTCCATTTTATTTGGAAGCCCAGTACACAGTCATTCAGTTAGCCAATCATGCAGCAATAACCATTCTTCACTCTTCACCAACGAAAAAGCATTTCAGAATGCACAGTACAGCTGTGGGTGTCTCCCAGCAGCATCAAAACCTAAACTGACCATTTCCTGTTCTCAGCAAGGTGCTTTCAACCACAGAATTGTCACTCTCTAGATTTTACAGTGAATTGTGAACAAAAACAAACATTGAAACTATTTAGTGTGACTTTCCAGGAGTTCTAACTTATGTTAGGTGCAACTTATAGGTGTATAAACTTTTATTTTCAGGGCAACAATGATGATATGATTCTCTCCTGCTGCCTGCATTACTGTCAAGACAAGACTAGGAGCTTTATGCCTGCTCAGAACGGTGAGAAACCTGTTAAACTTTAAATAAGCTAGCAAACGTCTATGCAAATTTGGGTTAACTTTAAGGTAAGCCGTTGCAATTCTTCTGCTTATCATGTTTTAGAGAAGTGTGTTAAATACATTGTTTACATGTCTAAAACTAGTTATTGTATTTTTTATCAGATGGACCAGTTCGCCTACTAAGGGAAGTGGTTTTACTGACAGAAGACCGTAATTTGCGTGTAAAAGCTCTAACACGGAACGTCCCAGTTCGAGACATCCCATCCTTCCTGAGCTGGGCAAAAATCGGCTGAACTAAGGGTGTAAAGTTTCTTATGTAAAAACAATGCTCACCCTCCAGCATAACGGAGCGAAAAGCAAATGTGTCTTACAGCGGAAGCTAAAGAGGGAGGATGTGTGTTCTTAATATTAATGCATAGCGAGAAGCAAGATAATGCTCAAGATAGTGGACAGGCTGAGCTGACAAGTATCCTATGCCTTTAAGGTCAATGGTGTTTGGGTGTGTAAGTGAGAGCAAGAGAGTGTATATGTACACAAATCTGTAAGACAGTAAAAATGCTGCAGCATAGCTGTGTGTAAGCTATCAATGTTGAACATTAAATAGCTCAAAATGTAAGAGGTGGGAAAGACATTGCTGATCAATCTTTCTGGAGGTGATCAATTTGGTCCTCCACTGATAACTATTTTTAAGATAGGTTTGGTGTAATTGGTTCAGAGTAGAGAGACAGGAGAAGTTGTTTATGGTATATTTTGTGTACTTGAAGCTTTCCTGATCACCACCAAAAACACAGGCAGCAAGCAACAAAAAAAAAAAATCTAAATATTGCCCATATTAGAATTGTTTCTACCTTTTTCAGTTGTTAGTGATGAGATTTGTAATAAAGCGAAGCATATAAAGAACTGAGAATAAAAAATATGCCCAGATTTAGGGAGGATGACACCTTATTAACAAATAAGGTAAAATGATTAAAATGAAATTGAAAATTATTTTTTTTATCCTAAGTTATCTACTAAATAAAAACATTAAGTACAGTTGCACATGTTTGCAAACTTCCTGAACTTTAAATATACCATATATCTAAACTAACCTTCAAATAATAAGAAATATATGTACTAGGGCGAATACAATTAAAAATTTTAATCTTTAAAATAAAAAAGAAGTAAAAGAAATCAGTACGCAGGTCCTTGATCAACATTTGTATACAAGCCCAGTCACATTTGAAAATGCAAAGTTTATATTAATACTTTAGACCCAGAAATAAAAAACAGTATTCATTTCATCATCAGGCCTGACACCATATAAAGATATAAAGGCTAGAAATGTGTTGTACAATAGAAGTTGAAGCATCATTCAGCATGACTCTTATACATTGCAAACAAAACAAATCCGTGTACCACTAATCACTATAAAAGAGCAGTTTCTTTAGAAGAAACATATCAACCTCACTTCTTTTAGGCTGGAAAGGTAAACAAGCATGAAGGTAAACTTACATGTCTTGTATTTTAGAGTAGTTTGCCGTCATGTTAATTAGTATATTATGTAAATAAATTGTTTACAATCGTTGTTGCTTTTTATGTAATTAAGAAAGTGATGCTTTAATATTAACAATTTATTAGGGTACCGATGATTAAATTGCTTTTACAAATAAACCCAAGAGCAATTCTTGTTAAATAGAGGATAAGAATTTTTTTTTGCCCATATCAATTATTTTTCAGAATTAATTGCATTTATCTCTTAAATTGTAGTAATGAAACCGAAATTACAGAGTTAATCTCATGTGTACTGTGTGCTAAAATAGACAGTTTCTAGGGCCTAGTCAAAATTTATGATTATAAACATGATTGGAAATGTTTATAAAAAACCGACACTATTAAAAAAAAACTCCACGGTGCCGTGGTGTCGGCCCGAAAAACTAACTTTTGGACCGGCATATCGTGCCTAGGGGGGCACAATTTATTCCACAGTGGTAGCCGTCACCACAGCAGCTCACGCAGCGCGCTAGAGAAATAATTGCACGTACCTTCATTAATTCTGAAAGTAATATTGTTCCGTGTATGAATGTCGCTGATATCGCTGTATGGAGCCGGATAATGGAGCAGTTCTGACTTCAGAACGGATTAAACGCTAACAAAAAAAACCCCAGAAGTAAAGTACGTTTTAATTTAGCTGCTGTGCTAGTGCACAATGTAATAATTTGTTATGATTAATTATAGACCCCCTTGTTTTTAATATTTTGGTCTAATATCATAAATGTGGTCTCTTTAGAGTTCTTGAATATTTATTATATCCAAAAAAATAATCATTTCAACCCTAACCCGAAGTTATTTTATAAAAACGTTGCTTCAGATCCCTACCTAATACGTTCAGAATTAATTCCGCAATTCTGTGTATAAATTTCACTGTTAGCTGTCGGATTGAAGCCAAAATGCTGCTATGTTTGTAGCCCTACAACAGATATCACTTGAATACCTGAGAGGGACATTTTAAAACGCTTAATGAGCGAAACGCAAGACAAGCAATGCTTTTGACTGGTCTTTTATTAACATTGTCTGCATTATTAATAATGTGGCACATAAGTTTTGTTTGTTAAAAACATTGTCTTGATGCTCTAAGCCAAGTTAAGCTTTTTTCATGGAATTATTGAGCTCAGCATATTAGCACGAGGAAAATGCACATACACTTCATTCATTCTGAAAACCAGAGATATTGGGGGTGTTACGGAGCTGCGTTTAAATAATAAACCATTATAAAGAAAATGCTCAACATGGTGTAATACATCAAGACAATGTTTTTAACAAACAAATCGGCAGCATGCAGCTCCGCCCCCACAAACCACATCTCTGTTAGCGATGCAGCATACAGCTCGTTTTAATATGAATTATTTGGCATTCATTTAATTACCGGAGAAATTCATCTACAACGCAGAATAAAGACTAAAAAGACAGGAAGCACTGCCGACCAACGGGATGGTCTGTGAAAACTATTTCGAATTCATGAAGAGAGATAGCGGGAGTGTGTGTGTGTATGTGTATGAGAACAGATGTAATAAGCAAAAAGTGCATGTGCATTGGTCAGGCTTAAGTCACTGCGCGCTGATCGAATTCAAATTTATTCATTTTGTAAATATTAATTCCGTAATTCTGTGTATAAATGTCGCTGATATTGCGTTAGTGTTAACACTACTGAACACAAATAAATGCCACCATGGCTCTCACGCTGAGTTTTATAAACAAATGCACCGAGACCTAATTAAAAGTCGTTGTAAAATTAATGTTGAAAACCGGAGATAGTTTTTAGGTTTCACTGATAAAGTTTCTCCCTTGTATTAATGTTTGTAATTATAGTACTTTAGATCGCAAATTTTGTTAGGGGTCAAGCCCTATAATCACAACACGTACTGATGTTGTAAACACGAAAGTCAACATGCTCTCGCGCTGAATGAAAGAAATTCACATACACTTCATTCATTCTGAAATGAAAACCATGTAAATCTCAAATTAGTGCTTGTTAAATTTTATTAGCATGTGGATTGTGTGATGAGAGACAGATCACATTTAATTAACCGTTTCCGTGCCAAAGCGCGGAAAACACGTCACCAAGTATTATTACCCGGCCGGCCGCTGTTGACTAGACCTAATTAAAAATTATAATTACCACCTCATGTTTTTATGTTGCTATAACAGAAAAATGATTGGACATCACTTTGTCCGACATAGGCAGTCCTCCATAGCGTGGAGCTCCTGAAGCTCCTTACAATCGGAGCCACAATGAAGGGAAAGAAGGTGCTGGGCTAAAGGTATCACAGAAAGAGCAGATGGACCATCTCCTCTGTAAGATTAAAAGCAGATTATAGTATAAATTATAACGTCAATAGCACATTACAATACACAAATCTCACTAAATATAATTTTACAAATGAAAGATGTTTGAAAGATTAGAACACTGAGAAGAGAACGACCTTACAAGTTCCATATTCTTGTAGTTTTTTACAAAGCTGGACAAGACAAGACATGTAGATATTATGCAATTGCCCTTAATAAACAAATTACCAATTAAACTATTAATACTATTTTTGGTCTCATTTGTGAGCTTGGGATAACTAGCTACTTTTTGGACTGGAAATCGAATAATATTTTGCATCATATTTATGCAGAAATATAGAAATTTGAAAGGTTTTATGCCTGTTTAAACACTACTGTAATGTACTGTCAATATAATTTTGTATTGTCCTACTATTTGTATAGCACAGCCATAAATAAAAGACTTCATAGTTTATATCACAGAAGATAACATTTAAGTTGACAAAGCCAACAAAGTTGACTTGAATGTCATGAGCTTCTGTCTGCATGTTGGTAGGAGATAAACCATGACGTGAAAAGTCCTAGAGCTGCACATGGTACAGAGCGATATTCATCTTTAATAGCAGTGTTCAAACATATTATTGTCTCTGGTGGGGCACAACACATGCTATGTATTTTGGTAGTCCACAGGTCAGCTTTGATTTGTTAAAGCCTCTTAATAATGTTGTGAGGAGCGACTTTCAACTGAGCAGTTGGGGGTTAGGAGCCTTGCTTAAGGGCCCAACAGTCACTGCTTTGAATTCAACACTTTTCGATAATAGGCCAACACTTTAAACATTGAGCTTCCACTGGCCTTTGTAAATTCATCTGACATCCTGCCAAATTCTGAAACATTTTAGACACTCTAAGCAGAAAATATAATTTATTGTTTGTAGTTTGTTGTATTATTTAAAATTCATGTATAGAAGTAAAATACTTTGATAGCCATAGTTTACACAGCTATTAGAAATGCGTGTAGGCAGCCAAAATTTATACTTGTATCTTACCCATTAAAATAAAGCTGGGCAAGTTTAAACTGCTGTCTCCCAAGCTCCATACTGTCTTTTCCATACTGGGAACAAATAGCACCAAGACTACTTTTTAAATGTGATGCAGCCTGTCTCCAAAGCCCTGCAGAGGAAAATAATATTGATATTTTTGTGACATACTTGTGTTTACAATGAATTATGTCTCATAAATTGAAGTACCTTATTATTCAACCCTATAAGCCACATGGATCTGTTAAATGTTCAGTTTATAAAGGTTATTTAAAACAAAAATATTGCGTTTGAGGTTCTCACCCATGGTAGCATATGCTCGTGCCATTGCATCAGCTAGTTCACCTTGCAGTGGGTGTATCTTCATTAACATTTTGTCAGCCAGATTGGTTGCTTCCTGCAAGATAGTTAGAGCACCATCTGTCAGACAAAAATAAAACAAAAAGCCAAAACATTATACAATATAGGTATTTCTTGAGGGATAAATATTGAAGATTACTTTTTCGTATGCACTCAAATTATATTCTTATGTTGCAAAGTAAGATGGTGAAGTTATTGTTCAATATGCACGAGTGAAATTAGTATCAAGTTAAGTCAAGAAGCTTTGATTTCATCCATATATATCTGATGTAATACATATTGAAACGAAACAGCATTCCTTCAGGACCATAGTGTTACATAGTCACATAATACAACACAAAGCTACAT
>JAOUQX010000008.1:7261037-7278467 GCA_028566295.1 Liobagrus marginatus | reverse complement strand
AATACATATTGAAACGAAACAGCATTCCTTCAGGACCATAGTGTTACATAGTCACATAATACAACACAAAGCTACATGGAGAAACAGACTACAATTTGCAAAAGTCCAAGGCAGATAGTGCAAACCAACAATACACAATGCGCCATAAGACAGAGACATAATATAGCTCCAAACGGAGTACTGTGGCAGCAGCAGCATTTCAACAGTACCATTAAAAACCAGCATCAAAGTGACTGACTGTGCATAAATGGCATGCAAGTGGGTATGACAGATAGATAGACAGGTGTGTGGCGCTGACGGATAAAGTGAAAGTTTCTCTTGTATGTATTACAATCACAAACATTTCGAACCGGGCTCTGAGCAAGTAAATAAAAAATCAAAAAACAAGTATTCAAGTCAAAGCCCAGTTCTTCCCCATATGCCAGTTCATTTCATGTCCATAAAACAAACACAATAACTAGAAAAAAAAATTGTCTGTAGAAATACAAAAACCCATTGTATGTAGAAAATGTGAGTGGCACTTTCCGGTGAAAATTCGTCTCAGACATGTCCCTGGTTAGTATGGGGAGCTACATGTGTGTTAAGCTGGGTGTACACTGCACGCTTTCAGAATCGGTTCTGTTAACTACCAGCTCACGGTGCATGTTTAAATTGCATGCTCAAGTCAAGGCTCGGAATGTAGCTCGCTCAAACGATGTGTACGGCTATTTAAAAAAAATAGAAACATGCTTTCACAGGAGAAAAAAGTTCAAATCAAGTCCATACAAAAATGCTGTGCTGGCATACTGACTTGCAGATGGCTTTGAAGACAGGGTCAATATGGTATTGCGGATAGAATAATAGCAAAAGAACTTAAAGAGCTATGCCTTTTTTGTTTTCTTTCTTGCTGTGTTAAAGATGAAGATAAAATATCTGTTTATTCTGTTTTTGGTAATGTTTACTATAAGACATTCAAATGAAATATAATCCACAGTCCTACATACAGTTATTTGAACTCAGTTTAGCACAAAACAGAAATGTAACCAAACTAATGATTTATTAAGCTTTTTAGTCAAGTCAATCTTACAATAGGATACGATTATGATGTATAAAAAGCTTTATGCTGGTGCGAAAACATGCACTAATACATGTCACTTTTCATAAAGATGCTTAAACTGTGCAATATCCTCAAGAGGGCCGAGCAAAATTTCTGACGTCAGATCAACCGGTCTGAACCGAACCAGACACCTAACCCTGATACGGTCCGATAGCTTAAATCTTGTGTTACAGTTTCATTTAAATGTCAATATCTTACCTTTTAGAACTTTGATCAAATTCAGCCATATTCAGTCAAATCATGAAGAAGAAACCAAAAAAGGACCACCAGGAGTCCCAGATGAGAGAGAGCAAATACCTTCTTTATTCATACCAACACCAAACCACCAGTCCAGAGGCCCCATAAATGGACAATCTCAAATGGTCAAACAAAGCGTAAACCCGACAAACGCAAAGCGCATTCAATCAGATGTACCCCGACCAAATGTTCAACCTGGTCTTAAATACAAATAAACAACCTTGAAACTTGTTTTTCCCAATTCGTTCTCACGTAGGTTTCCATAACAAATTTTGGTCTCAGCATATCGGCCAAATTTGACCATGTATGGTTTTTCCTCTTTCCATTTACGTCAAAACCCCGTAATATTTTTTTTTTTACCTAAAATGTCTGCACATCATAATGTTTTTTAAATAAAGTGCCTCTATCTCATTATTGATTATAAAATCTGTCTGGGAACGGTCATATTATTCATGTTTGTTCTGGGAACGTCTGGTTTCTTATAGGTAACCTTATTGTAACGTAGCTCGAAGATGCAAATCGACGTGTTATGAGTTGATCATTCTCTGTATCTGTACACGCCCAAGAGCATGTGTTCACTGTGTTCTATGTTTGTTTGTTTCACATGCTCTTTGTGTTTGTTTGTGTCACAAGATCTTTAGTCTGCACTGATTACCACGCCCGAAACACCTGAGTTCTCTTTATGTTGTGTTACCATGCCTTAGTTTTAAGTATGCGCACCTGGGTTGAGTTAAAGGGACTAATTATGGGCTTGTTAAAAGGGCAAGCGTTGAGCATGCTCAACGCGGATCATTATTTGGCGTTAGTGCCTTGTCAGTGTGTACTATGGAGTGAAACCATGTTTATGTGGAACTGTGGATGATTAACAAAGAATCATGTCATCCAAGTCCGCATCTGCGTCGTGCCTACGTCCTGGTTCTAAACTCGCGATCCGAAGACGGCCCTTCGGAGCGAGACAGCCCTTACAGTATCTATATCCTGTGTTACATTTTCAAAACTGAATTCTTAAAAAAAACATTAAAAGATGTATGAAGTTCACTTAACCGGGGATACTCTAGACTTTTTGACCACTGGGTGTCCGTCTTCCTTCACGTTCCTGCATTGTAAATGTCCTTGAACTTTTGAGCTTATTGATATGTCTATTGCTTTCGCTCTCTTTTATAATTTTTATTACTTTTTAATAATTTTTTATACTTTTATAAAATCATAAAGTGTATCTTTAATGGCTATACTGATTATAATATTTTAAACTAAAACTCCTAGTTTGATTATACTGATTGCAGTTATGTATTTTTGTAAGATTAGAGCGTATACGGTTAATATGCTGGTAAAATATGATTCATTCTCATCTAAAAGCTATCTCTTTCTACTTAGTATTTAATACTTACTAGCGTCTACGCTACTTTGCTCATTTTATTTATTGCGTGTGTTAAAGTTAATATAAATGTGTATTTCTTCAAAAATATGGCTTCTCGCTATTACGGTGGACTTTCTTTCTCTTCATGAAAAAAGCTCTCTGGCCTTGCGTGCTCCTAGACTAAAAACATCCACAACTTCTAATCTTAAGTTTACACTGACTAACAGGTGCCGTGTTCTAAAAACACGTAAATTTGCCCAAAAAAATTTTAACCAAAAGGTTATACAACCTCATATATTAATTGACCCCTAGACCTGGGTTACAAGATTGACCAAAAAAAACAAGTGAAGCGGAATTATTTTCTTATTTACCTTATCTAAATGACTCCTGTGTTAGGTGGTCATTTTCATACATCTGACACTAGTTTGGCCATCATATCTCATTTTGTGAGATTAACATTTTGTTGCTATGGCTCACTTATGATTTTAATACGGTTTAATAGGTATCTTACTGTATTACATTCTTCTTACTTTTAGAACTTATTTTCTCTCCCTCAAACCGAGTGCTGTATGGGAGAGATAATCACATCTCACTTCTAAACTTGTTATGTCTGTTTTGCACTAGTGTTTATTTCACCTATATTAGATACTGCTACTGGTAGATGTGTGGAGAGAGATTGTTACTAGATAAAAAGCCAGGAAAAGTTAAACTGTAATACACATAGATAGACAAAGAAATATGGAGACAGAGAAAAGGGGAGAAAGAGAGACCGCATTGTTTACTGGTCGATAATATACATGATAAAACTATAGATAAAGTAATAGTGTAAAAGTTAAAAATGAGTGATAGTGTGGAGTACAACTGATAGAATTGAAGCCCTGGATCAAGTTATGTACCACTAAGTATTCTGAATAGTTCTAATTAAATAGGTAAAACTTGTCTGACAATGCTAGTTTTAATGTGTGCAATTGTTATTAATAGCCAATAATGGACAGACAGACATGTATTGTGTCAAGTGTTGCGCACACAGGCATGTAAGATTTTCCAATTCTGAATCATGAACATTCAGATCCAGGAGATTTGATATGATCATGACAGTGGAATGGTGTCCGAGTTGGCATTACATTCATTGCACACACACACACACACACCTCTTAAACATACACTCTTAAACATATCTGTAGCACAGAGTGCAGTACACATACCACCAATAGCTTAGCTGTTAACCAATTGTGCTTAAAAAAAATACAATTAAATCCCGCTCCTTAAAATTTCACTGACTCACTTATTTGATGGTTCTCCATAAGTTCTAAAGCTTGTTCCAAGTGGTGCTGTAGAATTTGCGTTCTTCTTTGTAGCTCGGTATTTAAGATGTAGTGATCACACGACGATTTAGAACACACATGCACATCCTCACTCATCTGAAAAGACAAGAAAATTGTTAAAAGGCCTCTAAAAGTCACATGCAGGATATACATGTACACACCATCCACATTATTTGGAACGCTTTCACGCCAGCACATTTATGTAGCAATAACAATAACTTTAATAGTGTGATCGCTCGAACATCTATTAAGGCTTGGTTGTTGGTACCAGATGAGATGGCATATTTACGAAATTGCTTATCCCCTTTTTAAACAATTATGTTGAGATGGGTGCAGAATATCATATAGGGGGTTTCAGTCCTGTTGTCACGCCCACGGACAATATCCGGTCGGCCGCCAGAGGACTGTCTTGGCTGATGCTAACCAAGACAGGGTCTGGTCTTCAGTTTAAGCTTCAAAGCTTCCCATTCCAGGCAAAAGACAACACCTTTGGAGACACTCTCCACGACTTAACTGAGTCAGAATCAGTTGCATTTCTAGATAACTTAATCACTGTGAACGCTCCAATCTTCAGAAAACTGATTTCAATTATTGCCTTTCTTTTGTTCTTCTCTCCCTTCTATTACTTTGCACCTCTTTTTTTTTTTTTTTTTTACTTTCCTTCAATATGTGTCTTAAGTTGTGTTTTTTCTTGAACGTCACATAACAGACTGAATTACCGTACTCAGGTTGACTGTTTACATTAGCTATAGATCTTATCATTTCCTATTCCATCTATTCTAGACATTATCTATTCCGTATTGGTGTTTACTTGTGCACACAGCTTCTCTGCCACTTTTTGGGATACATTAAACATTTGTGAAATTTATTTATTCATCTTTAATCTGAATTTTCTATGAAGTTGCTTTGGAACCAAGATCAAGACCAGGCATGCACAGAAGGACGTACATTTAAAGCATTTGGAATATAAGTGGTTTACTTGGAGGAATATTTTGACAGTTTATCTTACCCCTCTCAATTTTCATTCCGATTGAGGTGTTTACACATGGAGCATATTTTTTATACCTGGACTATTAAACCAATTGTAATCGGAATACAATGCTAATAAAAAAGCTATTCTTTGTAACCAGGAAGTTAACCTTTCCTAGGGTTGCTAAATAATGATACTGTCTGGGCATGGACAAACTGACTAAATAGTTGGAATATTCATTTTGCTAGTTAATTCTGAACGAAAAGAAAAAAACATTTGTAGTCATCTGTTGTCTCAGCCCATCCACTCGATGTTTGCGGTGTTATTAATATGAATTCTGATATGCTTCTAGGTTCATTTGTAAACAGTGCTTATTTGAATGACTATAAACTACGATTACCTGTAAAGTTGGTTACACTTCTCTCCAATCGCCAAGATGATTTAGCCTGCAAACACTAAAGCCTGTTGTGTATGAAAACCCCAGGAGTTCAGCAATATCAGAAATACTTACCCTAGCCAATCTAACACCAACAACCATGCTACATAGAGATCACAAAGACTAAGCTTTTCTTTATTCTAAAAACAATATAATAATAATAGTGTAAATAGCCGAGTTATTAACTGTTATTATTTAGCTAAATTATCAACGGGTATTTATGCTACCTTAAGTAGGCTTCCACATTTTTCACATTTCATATTATTCGAGGTTAATGTCATTCTGCTTCCGTCTGCCAGCTCCAGCTTGCAAGCTTCACATTTACAGAGAAAGAAGTACTGACACAGCAACAGGCGCTGGCGCTTCTCAACATCCAATCTGCTACAGTGAGGACCTGGCAAAGGGTGGTATGATAATTAACGTCACAACTTATATTTACATAGATCTATGTATATCAAATAGCAAGCTGGCAAATGCTGGCAAAGTCCTGCCAACTGTCGGTCGGCGCATTTATGCACATAATGTAGACTATGTATTGTCAGTGTAAATAATACAATAAATGTACATCCCTTTGTACATGGCCTTTGTTTGAATATAATCAAACTTGAAAGATAGGCAATATAATAAAAGTGGGTAGCATCATTATCATAACTGAATGGTATGAAGCATTAATAAAGCACTAGTAAATTGTTAATTCATCATTTCTAAAGCGTTGTCCATACCGTATAAGACATTAGTAAGGCATTTATACACTACATATATAGTTGTACTTAATACACTTTTATACATCACTATAAATGCATTATTCTTGATTTATAAAAATATCTAGAATGTGTTTAATAATTGAATATTCATGCTTTATCAATGCTAAATTTATCATTTCTAAACTAAGTAGTACATTGCATTACATTAAATGACATTTAAAAAGCCTAATTAAATGATTAGTAAACTATTCAAACACACATTTATAAATCTTATAATTTAGACATACATAGTTACTCAGTGTGTAAATAAATGATAAATTGACACAGTCCTTCTGTACACGGACTATAAAAACCGTTCAAAGCCCTACCAGTGTCCCGAGTTCAATGGCAAAAATCTGATTTAAGAAATGCTCTATTTACATTGAGAGCGCGTGATCACAAAATCGAAAGTGAACCACGATCGGCGATTAAAGCGCCATCTCAATACCGCACATATTAATAGTGACTCTGATGCGAAAATTATATGAAATATTAGAATGATTTCTGGAGTGGCCGGTAACGGTCAGAAATTCAGTGGGTTAAGGAAACAAATACACACAGGGCTTTATTCTCAGCTCAACTCAAATGTAGAAACTAGTTTTAAAACTGCCAAACCGCAGCCACATGCCGGAGATCCGACGCTTAAAACTTTAAGCCCTGAATACAAGCCAGTTTCTCTTTGCTCTGAACTTATCAGTCCGTTTGTATACTATAATTTGTTTCACTCTGGTCGCGTATGACAGAACAACTAACCAATTATGATGATCTCATTTTCGAAAAAGATCATTTCATTAGCGCGGCCTGGCAACCAGTGGGCGCACATGAGACTCTGATCAGAGCCGTGTAGTTCCTGTTTGGCTATGTTTTGGTTTTGCATCTCATGTGTTTTACCATGTCAGGGGACATCTTGTTGATTGTGTCCAGGTATGTCTCATTGCCCCGTGACCTGTCCCTCTCTCCCCTATTTAAACCTCGTATTTCTCTCAGTCTATGTCTTGTCTTGCACTCCCATCACGGCACTTAAACTTACCCGAACTCCTAGTGTTTCCTGTACCGTTGGGTGTGTCCCCTTGTTTGTTTTTCACCCTGTTGTTCACATTAAATGAAAGGACTCTGCACTTGCATCCTGCCTCCTGGAGCAATCGCGAGGAGACCAAATTGGATGCAGCAGTAACCCATCCTACAACCATGTATTCCCATTACCTCATGCTGCGCCAGGGAGAGAGCTCCATTGGCGACCACACCCGGGATTTCCTGGACCTGGCCTATCGGACTTAATACCCATAACACCCTCTCTGCGTGTTTTTTGTCCATGGGCTTAACCAGATCCTCCAGGTCCAGCTCCAGGGACACTTTCTCCAAGGAAAGTCCAAGCTCGACTTTGCGGTACTATTTCTGTGGGTGATGGTTAACACCGATTTTCAGTTTACTGTGGGAGAGGCAGAGGACGTCATCCCACAGTCGCCAGTTGAGATGGCTGCCGGCCCGCCGCTCCTTGCCGAAATGGCTGCAGACATGCGGCCACCAGCCAAGACGGAGTATGGCCAGCATGCTGCACCCTGGCCGCAATGTGTACACAGAATGTCCAGGCGGTACACTTTCCGTGCCGCCCCCGCATTTAGCGTTCCGTCACATAACATTATCAATTAACATTTAGAGAATTTATTACTGAAATTTGTGAACTGATTCAGAATCGTCCATGTCCGCATTGTGATGCATCTAAGAATCGATAGTTTCCCACACTCCTACAAGACACTAATGATTGCAGTATATTTTTGCCCATTTCAACTAATGATTTATATATTCATGATGATACAAAAACAAAGTAATTTTACTGTTTAAAATATTTTTCAAAGATTACTGAAAGCCCCCCATCTCCTTACCGTAACAGTGCAACAGCTCCTGTCCTGAGGAAATGTCTCTGCATGCTCGGACTGTTACTGTAACTCCTGAAGCAATATACCCAGGATTACTAGAGCTAGATGCACTGAAGCCGACATTAAAAGAGATGCTTGTGTTAGGCTGACAGGAATGGTTTAGCAGACTAAGGACAGGAAACACTGCAGTGGCAATACGAAGTTCTTCACTGGATTGCACTAGTAGGTTGGGATCATCTGAAATAGAAGAGAAATGGCCCACATGTTTAATGTGCAGTCAAAATAAATACAGCTACTCACTGGAGTCTATTTATGTCTGTTTCTACAAAGCAATTTTGTTAATGATTATTAACAAATAATATGATAATATTTTATATAATCAAAATAACAACAAAACATATGAGTGTTAATAATAGTCTTATCGGTGCTCTAGTAAGCACGGATGTGCACAGGGGCGTGCGTCAAATGCAAAAACAAAACTCACTAAATTAAATGGACTCCCATATCAGCAACAATACTGGGCCATCTAAGTTAATATTGAATTATTGTTTCAATGAGATCAGATACCAGCCTCTCGAAATTCTTTATGTAGGTCCGAATGTGTGTGTTTCAGGTACTTTGCTAATTTAGTGCTGTTACGAACCACCATCACCGTGTTAGCACCTTTTGTTAGCAATGCTTTGTAACGGGAGTTTGCATTGTGGCTTGCTTGTATCTTTTGCTTTTCCGTGTTCATCTGCCTTAAATCCACTTCTGTTAGGTTCATCAAGCAAAGCCAGTGGCGCTCGCCGAAAACTACGTCACGCGAACAGTACACAGACGCGTGTATTTACTTACTAATGCTATTTAACTGGATCGAATGAGACGAGACAGGCACTGCAGTCATGAGTGGTGTGTGACAACTCGCCGTTGGAGCGGAGGGAGAGAGTGAAAGCGCTAAAGCTAGTATAGTATCGGTATTCAGGAAACGAGTATTGGTGCAGATAGATAGATAGATAAAAATTAACATGTTATCATGGTTAACAAGGTACTAGCGTGATATATAGCATAATTAGCATGTTCCTTAGCATGATTAGCATTTTGTGAGCACAAGGCTAACATGATTAGAATGATTCTAACATGATAAGCAAGATGCTAGCATGGTTTTTAACATGAGTTAAGTTGTTTCTTAGCATTATAAAATATAGCACTTTTGTTAGCATGATGCTAGCATGATTAGCATCATGTTACATGATTGACCTGATACTAGCATGATTAGCAAGTTTATTAGGATGATGGCTGCTAGCTTAGTAAAATGAGCCAAACCCCAGTCTACTGTAGAGAGATAGTGTTACAAATGTTTGGTCCAATGAATTATAATAATAATAATAAGTTTAGACAGGATCTCAATAGTTTGGCTTTCTCAAGCCAACCTAATAACAACGATGCAGTTTAAATTAACATTCACCCGTTACTCTCTAACGTTAGTCTAGCCTACATTTAGCAGAACTTCTACACAAAATGCATAACGTTTGGCAACGTAATTAATACATAATCAACACTATAAGCATTACTAGATTTCTTTGTAATATAATATGTTGGGATTATGAATAAGGATAAAACTGAAAAGACGTTTCAGAGTTGTTTCTGACCTTTGAATTTGATTGCAGTTACAGCCTGTGCATTACACTGCAGTTGCAGCACGTGCCTCAGAGCAGTGGCTCCTAACAGGCTCCTCTCAGACCTACACCACACACTGCCTTCTTGATCATGGCATGGTGGCACATCTAATGAAAGTCTTTGACTGAGTGCTGCCATAGTGAAAGCGAATAGGAAGCACAAGTTAGGGTTATGTTTCTCTACATGGGTCAATAGACTATAAATTCCCAGGTATGATTTTCCATGGCAACAGCTTGAATGATTAGGATCTTGAAAGCATTTGTTAGACATCAAAGGGCCTTTTGCATTTAGTTCTGACATCAACTCCAAACTGTCAGATGTTTGACGACTGAACCAAGGCTCGTCATTGATAAACGTCCCATTACTGCTGGCAACGGTTGCTTTTTGCACTTTATGGGACAAGTTGAAAGAACTCTCTCTTGCCCTCTGGACCTCCTTTAATCCAGCTTTTAAGGTCACTCTCAGGGCCAGATGTGCAAACACACCAAGAGCCAGTAGCTCTGACACAACTGAACACTCCAAGTAGTGGTATTGCTTCCATGCCTCAGTTTCACACCTCAGTCCACAGTACTGGGCATAGCTACAGCCCCGACATGGTATAGGGTTAAAATTCTCACACAAACAGTGAAAGCAGTGTCGGGGCTCTGTTGTGCATTTACTGTCTTTGCCACTCTTTGTGTATCGTCCAATGACGGGTATAAGAACGAAGCTGAATGCCTCATCTTCAAAAATGATCTCCCCTGCTGACTTCTTTTCTGTAGCCAACAGGTTGCGTCCGTTTTCAGTCGTAAAGTGAACAGATACAGCAGATGACCAAGTGGTATTACTACCCTTATTGATTTGTGAGTTCTCATCTTTGGCAGTTGATGAGTTCATATATTTCTGCATTTCAACAAGATTTGTACAACAAGTCCGCCGGTCTATAAGTTTGCACTGTAAACGACTTGGGTAGCCTTCATCAAAGGCCCGCTGGATGTCCTCCAAGCATTCCTGTATAAAAAACACAAAAAACTATTTACCCTGTAGACAGTGCCTTAATATATACGAAGACATTATTATGAAGAAGAAAATCTAATCTAAACAAGATGATGATGCTCACGTTGTAGAAACCAAGATGAAACAGAGCAGCTGAACGATTTGCATAGCATAAAGAAAGCTCTTCTGTATTTGTTTCAGCATGACACACACCCTGAAATATATAATTAACAGACATCATTACGTCATTATAAGAACTTCAATGCATTTTATTGTGGTGCTGGATTTCACAGAAGGTCAAGTTAGTTTTAATTAAATTTTATTTTCTATATAGCGCCAGGTTACAACAAAACTAATTTAAGGTTACCTTTCCTATTGAACAGGTCTATACCTTGTTAGTTTATTAAACAAACTAATATCTGCAGTTTTTTTTTTTTTTTTAAACGCTCGCTGGGTGGTGAAGATGAAAACACTCGCGCTCCTGTAAGTAGTAGCCAGAATAGCTTTCCAGCTTTCCAGAGTCAAAGATCGAACCACCGCACAACAAATGTATACATATATACATTCATACATACACTAAATTCGCTAAAGTTTTGGGCCATCTGCCTTACCTTTAATGGTATTATGTTCATAATCCGTAGGGTTTAATATAGCGTTGGCTGGCCAGTCGCTGCTATAACAACTCTTCCGGGAAGGCTTTCCACAAGGTTTATGGAGTGTGTTTATGGGAATTTTTATCCATTCTTCTCGAAGCTCATTTGTGAGGTCAGGTACTGATGATGGACAAGAAGGCCTAGCTTGCAGTCGCCGCTCTAATACAGCCCAAAAATCGGGCTGTGTCATGTATTCATTCATGTCCTCACGGACCTTGATTTGTGCTTAATTTGAAATGGTCCAAAATGTTCTGGCAAGCTGGAACTAAGTGGCCAAGCTCAACCCCTGAAAAACAACCCCACACCAACAAACTTGATGCAATGCAGACAGACAAGTTCCGTTCTCCGGGCAACCACCAAACCCAGACTTGTCTTCCAGATTTCCAGACAGAGACGCGTGATAAGTCACTCCTGAGAACCAGTCTCCACTGCCCTAGAGTCCAGAGGTGGCATGCTTTACATAACTGCATCAGATACTTTGCACTGCACTTGGTGATGTAAAGCTTGGACGCAGCTGCTCGGCCATGAAACGTACGTACATGTATACGTACAAATAGCATTTCAAATTAAGCAACTGAACAAGTAACTGCTGTGCATCTTCACAATAGAAAGCCACATTGCTTTCAAAATTGAAATATTTCTTTCAAAGCAAGCACTAATGAACTTGATGGCTTCTGGTCTTCTTGGGATTGCGGTGGGGGCAAACAATGCATGCCCCGCCTTGAGCGCTACGTGCAACTATAATATTATGAAACGTATTATATTACATACAGCCAGAATTCCGGGAAAGTTGGGACGTTTTTTTACATTTGAATCATATGAAAAGTAAAAGATTTTCAAATCACATGAGCCAATATTTTATTCACAATAGAACACGTATCAACACACATCAAATTTGATGCTTGCTACAGGTCTCAAAATAATTGGGACGTTTGGACAACAAATGGTGGAAAAAGCAAGAAATTTAAAAAAAAAAATTTTGTGCCAATTTTATCATCTACAGTGCATAACATCGTCAAAAGATTCAGAGAAACTGGAGAACTCTCGGTGCATAAGGGACAAGGCCGAAAGCCATTTATTGGATGCCCGTGGTCTTCGGGCCCTCAGACAACATTGAATCACTCATCGGCATGATTATGTTAATGACATCACTAAAAGGGCCCAAGAGTACGTCCAGAAACCACTGTCGGTAAAAACAATCCGCCGTCCCATCTGCAGATGCCAAAGCTTTATAAAGCTCTAAAAAAATAAACAGATAAAGAGCAGATAAAGCTTCATCAGGAAAAAATGAAGCCATATGTGAACCTGGCCCAGAAGCAACGTCGTGTCCTCACAAAGTGTTTTATGGCCAGACAAATCCAAATTTTACATTCTTGTTGGAATGTGTGAACAGTGTCCTAAAGAGGATGGAGACTAAAGAGGAGAGAGACCTCCCAGCATATTATCCGCATTCAGTTCAACAGCCAGCGTCTCTGAACGACTCTGGGAGCATATGTTTTTAGAGCAACACATACTCGCTTCCAGACGACATCTATTTCAGAGAAGGCCTTGTGTACGTCAGCAGGACAATGATAAACCAGATACTGCAGCTATTACAATAGCATGGCTTCCGGGTAGAAGAGTCCGGGTGTTGAATTGACCTGCCTACAGTACAGATCTTTCACATATAGAGAACATTTGCCGCATCAATAAACAAAAAATACGTCAAAGACGACGTTTTTGGAAATCTAAATCAGGCAAGAATGGGACCAAATTCCAACATCATAACTCCAGAAACTCAGATCCTTGATGCCCATACATCTTAAAACTGTTTTGAAAAGAAGAGGAGATGCTACACCATTGTAAGCATGCCCCTATGTTTACCATCAAATAATTTTGAGACCTGTAGCAGGCATCAAATTTGAAATGATCTCATTTTGTGCATAAAATTGTAAAATTTCTCAGTTTAAACATTTAATGTTATCTATGTTCTATTGTGAATAAAATATTGGCTCAAGTGATTTGAAAGTCTCAAATCATTTTATTTTAGTTTTCATTTTATTCAAATGTTAAAAAAATTTGCCCAACTTTTCCGAAATTCGGGTTATATTTGTGAAATATTCTTAATTCGAATGAAATATACAGTATATTAAGTAGCCTTTAATCTGAAGGGTGCATGGAACTGCACTGAGAATGATCAACCCTTACCTTAGTATAACATAAGACAGCAGAAGTGTAGTCTTTCTCTTTAAATTGCTCATTCCCTTGTTGTCTATATCTGGTTGCATATTGTGAAGATTTCTTCATAGGATACTTCTCAGATATTTTGGACAATGTTTCAAGATCCTCTGGCCTATAAAGCAAACAATAATGACAATTAATGTCCAACAATCATGATGTATACATCATTGCATCACTACAGCAGCCCCTTTAATGGTACGCTAAAAAAGTTCTGCAAATTGGCATGCGAAGAGAACGATCATATATAAATATGATATGATACCATACCAACTTTGAAGTTTCTAGGACCTACAAGTCAAAAGTTATTTTATAAAAACTATTGGAAGTCTTAGTAACGGCATACATCACTACGGCATACGTCACTATTAAGGTCCACTATGCCGTCGCAGCGTCACCACGGCAAAGTTAATCCAGCGCGCTAAAAAAATAAATGCACGCAGCTTCAGTTCCCTATCTAACAAGTAAGTTTCTCCCTTGTATTAGTGCTTGTAATTAGATTGCTAAATAATTTTGGTCTAATATCATAAATGTGGTCTCTTTAGATTTCTTTTTAACGCACGTACTTTCATCACCTGCCGTGCGGATCCCCGCCCCCACCTCGGACACTCAGACAAGATGACTGTTATGCTATACCTGCTTTATGCAGGTTAGCGCAGACAAAAACGCATTAGAATAATTTTTATGACAACAAATGACGGCGCAGCACTAGCAAAAGACTGTAAACGAATGAGCTCGGGTACTATTCTGATTAGAGCTGCTTTTTATTAAAGTTTAGGCGCTCGGCGACATGCAGCAGATTGTCTAGCAGCAACATAAACAGTGCGCAAAATGCCCATTGCTCATTTAAATATAAAAAAACAAGAGTGCAGCTCATAATGAAGAGTCAGAGTGGAATTATACACATATGTGGGGCTCTAGGAAGCGGACAGGTGTCCAGAATTCGTGAAGAAATATAGAGGGAGAGAGTGTGTGTGTGTGTGTGTCAGTCACCGAGCAAACGGAGGTAAAGCACAAGGCACAGGTTAGTGTCTGCATGGAGCAACTTTAATTTAGCTAATCTGTGCTAGTGCGCAATGTAATATTTTATTAATATACCATAACCCCATGATTAATTAGGTTGGCTTGAGAAAGCTAAACTATTGTAATCTTGTCTAAACTTATTAATATTATTATTAGGTTGGCTTGAGAAAGCCAAACTATTGAAATCCGTTCTAAACTTATTATTATTATTCTTCTGAGACCCTTTTACTAATTGTATTTCCTACTAGAGTTTTAAACATACAACCACCAACTTGGACTTGACCTTTAGACTGGTCTGATTCGGGTTGCTATATCTTCTTTGGACTGATCGGACTTAAGGTTTTCCGAAAAATGACACGGAAAACTCTGAAAATTCCCATTGACTTAACGTTGGGCCAAACTTTGTAACACCGTATCTCTCTACATCAGACTGTGAGACTGGGGTTGGGCTCATTTCACTAAGCTAGCAGCCACTAAATGCTGACTCATGCTAAAGTCATGCTAGCATTATGTTAACAAACATGCTAATAATGCTAAAAACATGCTAGTATCTTGTTATTTGTGTTAGCATCATTCCAATAAACATGCTAATCTTGTTAAAATCATGCTAGCACCTTGCTAATCGTGGTAGCATCATTATAATCATGGTAGCATCATGCGAATCATGTTATTTCCATGCTAACAAAAATGCTAATCATGCTAGCATCATGCTATTCATGTTAGCATCATTCTAGCAAAGCTGCTAATCATGTTAAATATAATGCTAGACATTACACTTTCAAACTACTTCAAACTATATGTCTACACTTTCTCAAGCCAACCTCAAAGTTTGTACACAGACTTTACTTTCCAGTTAGACTTAATCTTTGTATATTCTGGTCTAATTTGACCTCTTTCTAATATTGATTGCTTGTTGATACACACATGCCCAGCACCACGCACTACAGAAATAAATGCATCTTACTTTCCTTAAATCTGAAAATATTAATTCAATAATTCCGTGTATAAATATCACTGACATGTTGACACATGGATTTATGTTACTAAAACGCCAGGTAGCTGCGGGCATAATCTTAGCCTAGTTTATTTTTTTCCCCCAACTTCCCTAACAAAACTAAACGGTAAGCAACTCAGCAGGAGCGCAACCTCTGCGTTGCCAGATTGATGTAAAAGCCTCATCGTGTGATTATTTGATTATCACTAATTCAATCGCCAATAACTGGTGTTAAAAGGAATAAAACCTTTTAGTTGAATTTGGCTTTTTCTAATAATTGTATTTCTATGCTCTGTGCTTGTGTACAATGTAATAATTAGTTATGATTTATTATAGCCCTCTTTTTTGTATATTTTGGTCTAATATCATAAAAGTGGTCTCTTTAGGTTTCTTGATCATGGTGACTCTGAATCGACAAAGAAGCAAGATCAGAAGCGAGAGAAATATTAGTTTCTAGTTGTGTTTTATGTAAATATTTTATTACTACAAAGGCTACAAATTGGCAAACAAAAAAATAGACACTTCAAAGTTTTGATTGGTGTAAAACACTTATCTGTATGATTTAAATTGAGGGAGTATTTTTTGTGTCTTTTGCACTGATAAAAAAATAAGTGAGCTTTAGCGTGGGCGATAAGGCCGACCCCAGGGGGGTAATGCTGGTATCCAGAGTGTTGACTGTCTCCCTAGTATGACGTCAAGCTATTGCCCGCTCTCTAGTGTTGAGGTGTTTGTGGTATTAGAGGGTAACAGTGACTGGGAAGCAGGAGATGAGTCAAGAGCAATCTCTTGGATTGCCCAAGATACCTACCATTTGTTGCCCCCAGGGCAATGCCCACTACCAGTCTTCTCGTTAAACTAACTTCTCGAGGGTTTATTGTAGCAGAGATAATTCGACAGGGAGGAAACGTTTACAGTATGTTGTCCCTTCTTCTTTAGTCATGCAGGTGATGACAGGTGTACAAGGTAGAACTATGCAGTGTTGTAAGAGCTGCTTCGTCAGTAAAACACCTGAACCTGAAGGTAGAACCCCACTAGAGAGCGTAAAAACATTTAGTTCAATGGAACTAGTATGCATAGATTTTTGGACCGGAGAAAGCTCAATGTGATTGACCATTTTTCTCGGCTGGCTCACGCTTTTCTGTCATTACTAGCCCACAAAACTGGCAACCTGCAGTAACTCTCAAATCAGCTTACTGCCAACTTTGACAGTCAACTGATTCGAGTTACTGCAGGTTGCCGCGGTCTTTACTAAACTTTTTTTTCTTTTTAGATCATGCCTTTAAAATGAACTGAACTAATCTTGTACATGTATAATGATGAACAGATTTTAATTTTGGATTCACATGTAGTTATTGACAAACGCATATAAATAGTGTTATTAATAGTGTTATCCGCGCTATAGTAAACACGGATGCACATGCATCAAATGCTTTGCTAAATTAGTGGTATTTAACTAATGGTTACTAACCACCAACACTGTGTTAGCACTGCTTTGTAACAGCGCTTGCATCGTGGCTTGCTGCTGTCTTTACTTTCCGTGTTCATTTGGCTCAAATCCAAAATAGTTCCAGACAGCACTATGTTCTTTTTAAACGAATTATCGACCTTATTTCTTATTCACTTATACATTGTTTAATGTATAAGGAATTCAGGCTATTTTGCAATGAGTATGAAATTCATGAATTTATTCAATCATTCATTCATTATCCAGCACTTATCCTGTTTAGGGTCGCGGGGGCGCTGGGTCCTATCCCAGATAACTTAGTGCGTGAGGCGGAGCACATCCTAGACCAGGGGTGCTCAATACGTCGATCGCGATCTACCAGTTGATCTCCAAGGTACTATTGGTAGATCGCATGACAAGGTGA
>JAOUQX010000008.1:7195097-7232277 GCA_028566295.1 Liobagrus marginatus | reverse complement strand
CAGAGCCTCCATCTTGGAAGTGAGTATGGAGGGGATTATGGTGTTGAAAGCTGAGCTGTAGTCCACAAACAACATTTATATTTAACAACACAGTTATATGTTTCAGCAAAACCAGATGAGAGACACCAGTTTCATACGATTGAAAATTGTGTTAAGGATATTAGACATTGGATGCTTACAAACTTCGTGCTGCTTAACTCTGACAAGACTTGCTTGTACTCAGACAACATGCAGCGAGAAATATGCTTGCCTATTACAGATTAACTCTCACTGTTTCACAATGTGGATCTGTAAAAGATCTTGGTGTGATTATTGACTCCAGTCTTTCATTTAAAGCTTATGTAGATAATATCACCAGGATTGCTTACTTTCATCTTAGAAATATTGCTAAAATAGGAAATACAGTATAATGTCACTACATGATGCTAAAATACTAGTTCATGCATTTATTATCTCCAGGTTGGATTACTTTAATGCCTTATTGTCAGGATGCTCGGGTAGGACTATACACAAATTACAGTTTGTTATTATCCACCACGTCTACTTCAAAAAATAAGGTGCAGTTCATTTGCTCATTCAAGTTGCAACGGCAGGGGGCAGAGCTTTCTCTTACATAACCCTGCAATTATGGAACAATTTAATTCCAGGTTAAAAACACATTTGTTCATAGATCAAGAGGGTACATGGGCATTGAGTTTTTTGTTGAAGTGTGATGTCTGGATCCCCCAACTCTTGTCTATCGCTTTGTTTGCTGATGGCGGAGTGGCTGGCCACCTTATGTTTCAGGAAACCCTCATGTTCGTGTCACCTTATGGCCCTCTCCTTTTAGTTAGGCTGTCATAGCTAGTACTGCTGGCATCCCTTCCAACACTTTGCTTGCAGTGTACATTGTACGGTATTTACTAGTTACATGATCATACTTAATACTGGTTCTCTCTCTTACTGTCTCACACCTTCCTGACTTATGCTGATGCCCTTCCTCTGGTTGGGGGTGATCACTGCTGCTGACGATGGACGGGTGTGCAAGGATGGGCGGTGACAGTCTCGTTCTCGGATTCTCCATCAGTGGACATTGAACGCTTTGCAATGAACGTTTTAGTGCTGAACCCATAAACAACTTAGAACTCTGTGAATGTATGGACTGCTCAAAAACTCCGTATCAGAACTACACTGAATATAAACTTAGTTAGACTGGATATCTTCTATAACACACGCTCTGCTGTTACCCAGATGAGGATGGGTTTCCCCTTGAGACTGGTCCCTCTCAAGATTTCTCCCTAGCATCAACATATGGAGTTTTTTCTTGCCACCGTAGATTCAGGCTTGCTCATTGGGATACATTGAACTTTAGAATTGTATTTATTCTTCTTCATTCTTTAATATGAATTTTCTATTTTCTGTGAACCTTCTTTCTGACAATGTATATAGTTAAAAGCGTTATAGAAATAAAATAAATTGAAAACTTGAATTGAAAAGATTGTGGAATATAAAAACCTGTGCATTTATGCTGCCTTCAGAAAGTGACCAGATGAAGGTATCTCAGGAAGTGAAACAAACATTGGATTCAGACGTGCCTCGATGCCTTCCTACCTTAAAATGTGTCCTCCGAAGGCAGCATCCAGTTTTCGGACGCAGCCGAAATATTACGAGTACTGTAGTATCGGTACATTTTAAAACTCGTAGAAGTGAAAGAATTGCGTGAATCGTTTTACAGTTTTGAATAGAAGTACATGTGAATGAGCGGGTTAAATTCTACTTTAGTTTCAGGCGCATCAACGTAGATCCTGAAAGAGTTCACGAAGCGTTTAGCGTCTCTGACGTCACCAGTACGTCACGGGAGAAACTGAAGCTGCAGTGTACACCATTGCAGATAATGGTTGCATTGACTGCTTCAGGCGGTTTGTGTTGTGATGGAAGCGTACAAAACAGTTTTTTTTGCATCTGCACTGCAATGTAGCAGTCTGCATTTACTTATCATTGAATGCATATAACACAACGCGCTAGCAAACCGGCTGACGTCCTTGTGACGTCAGAGAATCATGCGCTCAATAAAATATCAATGTCGTAATATTATTCTCGTAATATTTTTACTTTCTTCTCGAAACATTACGACTTTATTCTCGAAATGTTACAACTTTCTCGTGGTATTTTTAAGCATTGGCTTAAGAAAAATTTGTTTCCTTTGTCATCATACTTGGGAATGTTGTAAACATTTTATTAGATTTTTTAATAGTGTATATGCTGTACTCTTTCATTTGCATAATCATATGCAATATTGATTGCGCACTCTTGTGAACAATCTTTTTTACTCTGTGCGATTTAAATTGTCTTTATTTATTTGTTTATTTATTTTAGCAATGTTTACGCTGTGTACGTGGTTTTATAGTTAGTGTGTTTTTCGACAAGTTTCCTTGTCTGTTTTTATGTCGTGTTTTGTTTGCGGCTGTGACTCAAAGATCTGAAAGGTGGCGGTAAGGCGCACCAACTCACTGTAGCCAAGCTAACGAAGAAGAAACGAGGTCTTTGTGGAGCGCTTTATTGAATTTTACATTTATTGTTAGCATTCAGGTGAGGCCAAGTTGTATTTAATAATTCAGGCCAGGTCAGCTTATATTTTATAATATGAAACACTTAAGAAATAAATGTACTGTTTAATTAGTTATTATTTACTAAACACACTAGACAGCTGAATAGGCAAGGGGACTCGAATTTCTAGCAAGATAGCTGCCAGTTGCGCATTAGCACTCCATTGTAGCTATAAGGAAATTGTGCTTATTTAATTTCTGCAGTTCCTTTGCCATGTTAAGAAAATAACGAACCCGATCCGTGTTGTAAGCTAGACAGTATCAAAAGAAGCGACGTTTGATTGAAACCTGTTTAACTAGGGTTTCCCGGACAGTATGTACGTATCTTAATTTTATATTATTTGTGTAGAAACTTAAATACAGAATAAATATCTTAAATGTGTTACAACACTTATTTTAAGCAAACATCAGTTATATTACCATGTAATGTTTTTACTGTTGTTTAAATTTTGTTAAATGCATTTATTTTCTTAGTTTTGGTTTATTGATAAGTACGCACTATAACAAACATGTTATATATGTATATACTATATTCAGCAATAACTAAAACATGAATTAAGCAAAAGATAATACTAAATTTGTCTATACACAACAGAATGAAAGACAGTTCAGGGCTGCACTTTGTGAGCTCTTATGCTTTTGAGGCCATTCAGAAGGTGGATGTAGTGCGGCTGGCAGCGCTAAGTGATCCCGAACTGAGGCTTTTGCTGCCATGTTTGGTCAGGATGGCACTCTGTGCTCCAGCTGATCAAAGCAATACTTGGGCTCAGGACAAGAAGCAAATTCTGCGTCTTCTTTCTGGCATGGAGGCAGTGAACTCTATTGTGGCACTACTTTCGGTGGACTTCCATGCCCTGGAGCAAGATGCTAGGAAAGAGCAGCAACTTAGGTACAGCAGGGCTTATAAGGGCTTACACTTGTTGGCCTGTCATAGTGCAAACAACTTTTTTTTTTTTTAAGAGATGTTCATTAATTGTATGCCACCATTGACATGTCGCTGAATTTAACTGAATAATTCTGTTTCATAATATAATAATGTTATAATAATGTTTGCACACTCCATATTACAAAACTGGTATAGTATGTGAATTTCTAAACTTATCTGTGTGAGCCCAAATTACATGTTTTTCCATTGTCGAAATACAGGCATAAGACAGGGGGGTCAAATAGTGAAAGTATTCTAGCCTCTCAGTTACAACATGGTCTAGCTCTGGAATTTGAACACAGCGACCCTCTTAGGAGACTAAGACTGGTTCTCAGCGAGCTTCTGGCCATCATGAACAAGGTGGCTCCGTATATTTGCATGTATACTATTTATTTATACATGTCTTTAAAAATGTTTATAATCCCGTTTGTTATATTCTTTGCACAGGTAGCTGACCCCAACAAGGAATTTTTTCTTAAGTCCTGTGAACTATTTGAAAGTCCAGTGTACCTGGAGGAGGTTGCAGATGTTCTTTGCATCCTTCAAGCAGGTGCAGTTATCTAATTCAAAAGATTGAATGTGGTCTAAATTGATTGAATACAAATTCAAATTGTTCAATAGGTTATCATTTAATCCCAGACAGGTATTTAAAATTAATTAATTAAAGTGCATGTATTCTGTTTGACCAAAGAAGCAATTATTTGATTTAAGCTACAGTACAGGATAAAGCTCAGAATTAGTAGACCATGCAAGGTTCAGCAAAACAAAAAAAATGCTTGTTTGCAGAAGTGTTGACAAAAAAAAAAAAGTACAACAATGGAACAGTACATAGTTATCGTATGTTTTCAAAATTCTACCTTGTGGTATCTCTAGTCACTAGTATAATTTGTACTGAAAAATTGATCTCTCTGAAAACATTTTCTGCCTTGCAGAGCTGCCCACTTTATTGCCTGTTGTAGATGTTGCTGAGGCCCTACTGCATGTGCGAAATGGAGTGTGGTTTCTTTGCCTTCTAGTCACCAATGTCCCAGACAGCTTTAATGAAGGTATTATGTGGAACTATTACTGTTTGAATGCATTACTGTTTGCTGGCATTTTTAACAGTATTTTGAGGACATTATAACTGTATTGTCATTCACTGTAATACTGTGTAAACACAGTATAAAATATGACCACAATTTCAAACGCCCCAAATTACAATTACACTCTCCATATAAATAATTGAATTAAATGTATTTATATGGTGGCAGAGTAATTAGCACTCCTGCCTCACAGCAAGAAGGTCATGAGTTTCATTCACACCCAGGATCTTTCTGTGTGGAGTTTGAATGTTCTCCCAGTGCTTGCACTGGTTTTCCCCGGGTGTCCAGGGTGTACCCCACCTCACGCCTTAAGTTAGCTGGGTGTAACGTTTCATAGAACACACAAGAGAGGATCCAATTGCAGAAAAGGTAAGTTTATTGAATGTAAGTAGATACTTCCAGTAGAACTTTGACTGAGTCTTTAGGAGCCCTGGGCTAAGAACCAGTCTGGCTGTGGTGGAGAGCTGTAGTACACGTAACGGGTCCTGGAGCTGAGAACAGTAAATACTGTGAAGTCCCTGGAGCATAGAGAGCACGTAGCTACTTGGTTGTCTGTGAAGAACAAAACAAGAGAGCATTAGAAGGCTTGGCACGTTGCTGGGCAAACAATACTTCGCGCTGGCTGCTTGTGGCTTGGCTGCTTATATACTCTGGGACCCGGAAGTGAATTCGCGCTGTGAACGGCCTGAACCGGAAGTGACGTCATCCGTGAACCGGAAGTGACTCTAAAACTCGGGAGAACGTGAACGTAATGTTACACTGGGATGGGCTGCAGTGCCCGTGCAACCCCAAACAGGATAAGCAGTAGACATGGAGGGATGGATTTATTTGTATATTGTAGTTCAGTATAACTATGTAATCTTTTTATCTTCATGTTATCATTCAATCAGGGGAAAAATAGTTAATTTCAAAAGTTGCATATATGCTAGTGACACTGGACATTGATGATAACCTTTTTTTTTTTTTACATTAAAAAAAATAATTTTCTGTCATTTATTTGAAAAACGGTTGGAAAAAAGCCAGGTAATATATATTCAAACATAAATAAGGCCATATTTCAATAAGGTCAGGGCTTCCATTGTGGTGGCAGCCGTATCTGGCTCGAACAATCATTGATATCTCAAAGCAAGAACAAGAGAGCACTTTTAAAGGACAAAGCTGTGCAGAACACTTAGTGTCCATGATTTATGTATTAGAAACACTTCCACATTAATGCATTTATTCTTTCTGCATTCAGGCGTAAGGCCTAATGGTGAATGTGATGTTAGTGGCTTATGGCATGTGGGCTGGTTTTAGTATTTCAGATGTTTATGAGCTTTGTAATTTTCACATCTATAGTGTTTACACACAGTACTGTAAAATACAAAAGATACAATAAACAGTTGTTTTTGACGTTCCCAACAGACCCTCACTGTACATTTGTACACTGTACGCCCACCACGAGATGGTTATCAGGTGATTGCTCCATCCCTATCTTCACTTGAGTGTCCAAGACATATGGTGAAGGCCAGATGAAACAATTATAAAGTCAATCACCGAACACCAGCACACTAGGGTGTCCTGGTGCTACGGGTACTATCAAGCACTCCTCCCAGGACCTCCAGGAATTTGGCAGATAAGCATTAACAATAGTGAGAGACCTATTCCAGGCCCTCCACCTATTACCGTGGGCAGCCCCTGAGTAGAAGAGGCTGTGCATAGAGGCCAGTCTGACTTTCTATCCGGTCTCTCTCAACTTCCCACACCAACTCCGGTTCATTCCCCTACAGTGAGGTGGCATTCCATGTCCGAATGGCTAGCTTCTGTGTCTGGGGTTTCAGTGGCCCATGGTTCTCATATTGCCGAATTCGTTGACAAGGACTGTATTGCAGTCTTAGTTGGACTTTGAGTTTGTAAAAGTTCACAAACACTCATGTTTTCAAAGTATTTCTGGATGCTATTTCTGTTTACTATTTTCTATAAATCAAGTAGAAACAATCATGAATTTTTCACAGACAATAAAAATGTAAGTAATTGAGAACTTTAAATGTGTCCAATCTCTTAGTATGTCGAAATCTTATAAAGAGTGGTGAACGCCAAGATGAGGACAATGTTGGTGGAAGACATAGGACTGAGGCACTTAGGCAACTGTGCCAGATGAACCCCTCGCAGGCATTTAACATCAGAGCCATGGTGGTGAGAATTCACAACTACACTAAATGCAGCTTACATTTAGGATTTCCATGAAGTTTAATAACTTCAGCTGCATAGTTATTACTGAATATTATTATTAATTATCCTCTCTCATTCTGCCCAGGTGGAGGAGTGTCATCTACCAGGTTTAGGAGTGGCTCTGACTTTAGATTATAAGCCAGGCAATGCAGATAAAGCTGTTAGTCCTTTAGTGTCATATGTCAGTGGTCTCCTCCTGGGCACCAACAGCAAAGTGCGCACATGGTTTGGTATGTTCGTTCGCAATGGGCAACAGGTAAGTCTTTTCATAATTTTTTTTAATGCACCCACATCTAAACAAATATTAAGACATTTGCTGAGCATGAAAAACTCTGATTTCTGTTACCTTGACCTTGTTGCTTCCTTTAGTACGCTATTTTGTACTAGTCTATAACTCTATTGACTTCTCTCTATTTTTGTGTCTTTGTTTCCCCGATCAGAGAAAGAGTCACAGTAGTTCTGTTTTGTGGCAAATGCGGAGACAGCTGCTGTTGGAACTGGTAGCCATTTTGCCTTTCTCACATATTAGACGTGTGCCAAATGAAACAAGGCTCAGTCCTAAAGTAGAGGGCAGCTCGGCGTACTCAAGCCTGAAAGAGGAGCATGTGGTCAAAGCCAGTTCATTACTTAGACTTTACTGTGCTCTCATGGGCATTGCCGGGCTCAGGTATTTTCCTCTGGGTTGCTGTCAGACAATATTATGTTTAAATCTCACACCAAGTATTGTATTTATACATACAACACTCAAAAGTATTTGTCCCTTTTTTCTTATGCAGACGTTTAACAAAAAGAGAACACCAAATTTTTAAAAAAAAAATTGTTTTTGAAGAAGTTGGGTTTTGGGTCATCAATATAATTAAAGGGGTTTGAATTTGGTAAGACTAAACGTGCACTGCTATTAATGTGTCTGTTAATTACTAGTTAAACAAAAGGGTAAATAAAGAGCCAAATAAATTAACAAATTTAAAAACTATTTCTAAACCATCTAAATGAAAAAACATTTTACTAGTTTAGTATTGTAGATGCGTAGTGTGCATCTGCAATACAACTAAACTAGTATTGTATTGTAGATGCGTAGTGTGCATTATTTGCTGATATATTAAAGTATATTGATTTAAAGCAATTTAAGTTACTTGGCTATAAGAACTGTTGACTTGTCTCTCATGAAGTAATTTTGTAATGATAGTCTTGCACGCATCTCTCGAAATGCCCACAAGATGGTGCACCTATATTGGTGGATCTGGTGAATTTCAAAACTGATATCTGATTATGAAAGAAGCAATCATTATCAGGAAAGATATTGGTGAAATTGATTATCAGTCGATTTGTGCAGTCTACTTTTTCTAAATTTTCTTAAACTGTATGCATGAAGAAATATGTAAAAATGGGGCAAAAAAGGGCAAATGCTTTTCTTCCATACTGTATAAATTCAGTATAGCAACTAATTTGTTTGTACAAGTAAACTCTGCCAATAGTATTATAACTGATAGTTCAAGCTGTAACTGTTTTCTTCTAGACCCTCGGATGAGGAGGCTGAGCAGCTACTCCAGCTGATGACCAGCCGCCCCCCTGCTACACCTGCTGGGGTCCGTTTTGTGTCTCTGTCATTTTGCAAGTTGCTTGCCTTCCCTTCACTTGTCAGGTACCCTTTAATGTTCATCCACTGGTGTGTGGCCCATGTATACTCATATTAGTGATGGGAAGATGATTAAAAACTTTTTTGTTTGATTAGGTGTGTCCCTAAATGATCCCAACATGTATTGTGTAAAAAGAGGCATTTACTGATGAAGATTCAAGAAACATAGGACAATGATTTCTCAGTTCTCTTTAAAGTATGCATTGTTGGACAACTCAGTTCTGTCAATAGATGAAGAACTCTTCTATGCAATTCTTGAAACGCCCACAAAAAAGTGCACATCCTGTATATTAGTGGCTCTGTAGTTAACATTGGCTTTAACTTGCTACAATTTTTCTGTACCTTCATTAGGTGTGGCGAACCAGTTTGAAGCAGGTCATTAGCAGTTTCAGCACAGTGTTCCTTCTGCATTCCTTATTGCAGAATAATGTTATACAATGTTAAATACATTATTAAAAGATAATTATTAGCGCAGATGAAATATTTTATTTGCTGCGATGCAAAGCTTCCACGAAGACAACAGAGTGAAACGTTAAGCATTAAGTAGTACTGGTTACGATAACTCGTACCCAGATGAGTGGTGTGTGATTCATTTTGGCGGTTGTTATCTGGAAATATCATACTGCTTGATGGTGCGATTGACCAATCAGAATTAAGTATTCAACAGAGCCGTTTAATAAAAGCATATAAAAGGTCCTATAGAGAATTATTTTTGTGCAATTTGATGGTGTAATGGGTGCCCCAGTACCTTCTGTTAGATAGCAGGAGGATGATGTGCATGTGAAAAGTAAGAGGGGTTTCCCCTCAATAATAATGGGTAGAACAATGCTCGTGGCTTTTATGGAAGCTGTGGTTGTTGATAGAGCTGTTGATAGTGGGTGCCATACCAAGTGGTAAGAGTCTTTTTTAATTTTTAGTGTTTTCCGTTTTTTTTTTTTTTTTTCCCCCACATGTTGATGGTGGTGAGGGAGGGAAGGGTGAAAATTATTGTTTGTTATAGCTTTAAGTACTTAATATTACTTATAATACTTAATATAGTTAATATTTGGAAAATACCCCTGTACAAACCTAGTTATAGCCTCTATAATTGCAGTCTCCCTCCTCTTCTATTAGCACACCAGAACAGGAGCAGCTGATGGTGATGTGGCTCAGCTGGATGATTAAGGAGGAAGAGTATTTTGAAAGGTACAGTAAATCTGTGTTCACTCTTACAGAAATATGATTTGTTTGTTTGTTCTAAACAAATATAATTCTTTTTTCTGCTGCCATTTTTGTGTTATTGGTTAATAGTAAGTAACAATGTTTGATTGGATAGATTCTTAAACACATTTACAGCTTTACCCTCTCCCTATATTTATCATACACTGACAATATGACCAATTTAATGCAAAAAAATAGTTCCTTATGTTTTTGCAATAATTTTAGAATGGAGATGTGGTCATGAAATTTGTACTAAAATACGAATGGCTTGGCTTGAAGTTCCCATTGGAAATAATGTGTGTACACACAGATCTTGAAGGATTTTGCTGTAGTAGATGGAGGATTGAAGTATTTCCTTGTAGATGCACTGTGTAATGAAGGACACATTAGCATAATGCAGGTGCAATCAGGCTGTCTTTAGGGTATCCATGTGGTACCATATGGGTATTTCCTATTTATTAGTTTCCCCTAAAAATCTCTACTGCTTACTTTTAATTCAATTTTCATTTCAATTTATTTCTATAGTGCTTTTGTCAATATCAATGTAATATTTAACTGGGAACTAATGTAATGCTGATTAAAATAGGTGTGATTTATTCACATCTTCAGGATCTAATTAGAACTCTAGCGGCTGCATTATGAACTAACTGCAGTTTGCGTATGGTCCTACCCAAGCAGCCTGGAAGTAAGGCATTACAGTAATCCAATGTGGAGGTCGCTGGTTTATTGTTGGCCATCTAATTGGTGGGTGGGATTGTTAAAGAGTTGTGAGTTGGCTGCTGGCTGGTGGTGGTTTGGGTGTTCTTATTTGCTGTTGTATGATTGATCTTAACTGGTGTAGTCTGTTCTTGGGACTGTTTCAGTAGCGTTGCTTGTGAATTGATGTTGTTTGAGGCTCACATTCACTGAATCTTTTTTGTTCCATCTGTCCCATAAGATCAAAGAGTTCCATCTTTAGTTATTCATTGTCCTTTTGGAGTTTGTTCAGGTTTCTTTCTCTTTCTTCCATTTTGGTCTGAGCCTTTTCTTTCTTCTGGATCTCTTTGTGGACCTGCCACTGTCCTGAAGTTTGCGCTCTCTGAACTCTATCTACAGCAGGGAGACACTTTCGTGAATGCGCGGTTGGAACATTTCAGAGCGGGGGTGGGAGGGGCACATTCATGGTCAGCAAATGGCAAATTCTCAGGTTGTGAGTGTAAGGCTGTAGGAAGGGTAGGGGTATGTGCAGGAGCCGCAGAGGAAAGTCTGGGGGCGTGACCTCTGTACTGCCTTCAGTTGTTGATCCTTTAGTTTTCCAGCTAGAGTTTTAAGTTCCTTGAATTCCTTCTCAAACTGTTCGAGACTTGCTTCTGTACCCTGATTCATCACACTTCCGTTTTTGTATAGGTTGATTTTGAAAGTTGCCTCATGACCTTAGTTCCCATAATTTTTAAGTCTTTGTTCTTGGACAAGAGCACTGAGTACCATGCATCTGGCTGGTCTGTGTGGAACAGCAGGTCCACTCTGGTCACTTTATCATTCACCACCATAAAATCCACCCTCAGAGTGACAGGAAAGTCTTGTAGCAGTTTGGCTTTGTATTTTTTTCAAGCACCTTCAGTGATAATGTCGGTAATAGATGTCAGCAGGTGTAACGTCGTCAACAGTTAATGCAACTCAAACATTTATAGAGCTGAATATTGAGTGGACCATCACTCTGAAAATGCAACATATAAGATTCATGGAGTGACAGGCAGGCTGTACCTGTCCTGTCTTGACCACAAGTGGTTTTTAAAAGCCAAAATAATGAAGATGATGATAAATATGTTGGACCATTGCAGAAATATCCTAAAGACACATGAGAACTTGTGTGAAATGGGCTTCTGATGGCCCCATTAAGTATGTAGTCATGGTTACAGGGTTCATACGGATGCTTGAAATCCTTGATGTTTTCCTAAACTGTTCGATTTTAACATGTTTTTTTCAAGGTTTGAAAAGATCTTTGATTTTAGATAAGGTGCTTAAAACTGCTTGAAATGTTAATGGCTTGCTTTCATTATAATTCACTCTGAGACTAGTTCATGTTTTAGTTAAAATATAGTCAAAATTGCCTAAGAGGTTGGTTAAATATTTTTCTTAATTTCCATACCAAAATCTAAACTTTCAACTGTTATAGATTATACTAAAAGATGTAGAAATCGAAGTGCAATGAACACAGTTAAGCTTCAATCTGACCCTCTCCCTCTTCTCATACAGTGCCGCTGGTGTTTCTGCTTCTTTTGGAGAGATGCTATTGCTTGTTGCTATGTATTTCCATACCAACCAACTTGGTGCCATTATTGAGCTTGTCTGCTCCACGTTAGGAATGAAGGTGAGACTTTATGAATTAGTTACTAAGTTTAGTCTAGCTGTTAATTCTACAATTGGATCTTAAGTGCAGAATCTCCATGTGTGTATTACTGTAAATGCAATAATATGACCTGGTTTTGAATAGCACTTTTGTATCTTTGCATTTACAGTGAAACATGCATGGAGGTCATGCAGTTAAGCTCTATTAAATTAACAGCTAGGTGCCATAAGGTATCTACTAAATGAGGTCATAAAATGTTCCATTTCTCATTTTAGGCCACAGAACATCCTTGATTAACTTTTATGGTACCCTATGGCATTAATTTGAACTCAGCAGTAGTATTATTGTGATTTAATTGCCAATGCCAGTCAGAGTGTATGGACCTGTTGAGCTGACCCACTCTACTTTGATCACTCATCTTCTGAAAGATTGCCCTTTTCATCATAATTGTTAACTTGGTCGTGCATGTGTAGTGTGTAAAAGTGGAAGGGGGACGTGAAAGGGAAGTGTATTTAAACCAAATTTTAATTTAAATTAATTTTATGGTGTTTTAAGTTAAAGAAAAGGTAAAGAAAAGGAGCGTCCAGTACACTGGTGACTAATTGATGTATGCAAACTAGAACAGGAACTGCTCATGTATTAAAATATTTTTTGAGGCTGTATGTCTATGACATTTAGCCTGGCTGCACATGCATACTATTTCTGTCCAGTACCTGCTTATAGTGTCTAATGTAGTTTCTATATTTGCTGAGCCTGAATTGAAAAGATTTTGTATGTTTCTGCACAGATTGCCATTAAGCCCAGCTCTCTGAACAAAATGAAGACCATATTTACCCATGAGATTTTCACTGAGCAGGTTCAGTATAATATTCTCAGATAACAAGTCTTAATTTTACGTATGTTCTTTATTACGTATGTCTAGGATTGACTCTTGGCTCATTATGACTGATGACTGTAAATCTCACAATTAATTATGTAAATTAGTAACAGTTCGATAACGGAAAAGAGCTGAGCGTATTTTTTAAACTCTGAATATTACGTGGCTTATGTTCTAGGTAGTTACTGCCCATGCTGTGAGAGTGGCTGTCACCAATAACCTGAGTGCCAATATTACTGGCTTCTTACCAATTCACTGTATTTACCAGCTCCTCAAAAGCAGGGCTTTTACCAAGCACAAAGTTTCCATCAAGGTATAGAGGAGTTTTATTTCACAGCTATACTTAATTCTCTTACACATATGTCTGTTCCACTGTCATTGTATTGAGGTTTGTTTAGCATTTTGTTTGCAAAAAGAAATAATCACAATAAAGATAATGCAGATTTAATTTGTTCTCTACACACTTTTTATAAAAGTCAGTAATTAAGGCACTGACTAATAAATCTTTTACCAAATATTTACAGTTTTAGTAATGGAGCATATCTGTATTTTGTCTCTCCAGGATTGGATCTTTAGGCAGCTGTGTGAGACGTGCACACCTCTTCACACTCAACTCCTTCCTCTTATTGATGTTTACATTACTTCCATTCTTACCCCAGCCTCAAAGGCCCACCCAGAGGCTACCAACCAACCAATTACAGAGGAAGAGATTCTTAATGTTTTTAAGGGACGAACATGGGTGGGTATGGCATATTTTGTCCAACCCGAATTCCATAAAAGTTGGGATGTTTTTTAAATTTGAATAAAACTAAAACTAAAAGACTTTTTATCCTAGGGGTAAATTTGATCCCAAGCAATGTTTAACGTCTGTAAATACAAGATTGGCATTTTATTTAATTTTTTTGCTTCAGATTGAATGACTTCCTAACTTAATGGGGACAGCTCAATAAACATAAAATTACCATGGTGATATTTTTTTAATGTCCTCTACACATTTTGTAGCATTGGTATTCCTTGGGGTGAATTTGACACCAGGCTCTTTTAAAAGCTGTATAAAACATAAGAACTACCCAAAATTTACACGTTATGGGGTGACTATAAAAATTTATAATTATGGTTATAATTATATAAAATTGCATATATTTAGTATAATACTAAAAAACGTTCCTCTGTTTTAGGGATCTAACCTACCCTACCCATACCTGTAGTATTGAGAGAACCATTGATGGGTCACATTACATGGGGGTAGGGGGGGAATCCTAATTCTCTTTAGAATTCGGATATTTACTGTGACGTGCGGGAGGGGAAAACATAATTCTAGTGGAGCAAACAGAAAAGCTTGCACAGAAGCCTTCTAAACTATTTCTGATTCTGCTCTGTAGACTCTCTCTATTTATGCTTTCTCCTATGTTGAAAATGGCCTTTAAACAAAGGTTTTCTGTCAGAGATTTTGTTCAGTTTTTTGACCGTGAACATGACAGAGGAGAATGTGCCTGAGACAGAAGATAATGTTGAGGAGGACCCTGATTATGAAGGATCCTCCTCAGAATGAGACTCCTAGTGTTGACCCTCATGTTGTCTCTCAACCACCAGCAGATGCATTCTCTTCCAAAAATTCAGTTATTTTGGTCCCGCTTCCCACTTGAACGACCGGGTAGACATAGTGCCGCTAATATCATCAAAATGGTCCCAGAGCCAACCAGATATGCATTCAGCCATGTCCAAGATATAAAATCAGCATTTGAGCTTTTCATTACACTATCAATTGAAAAGGATATAATGACTTAGATGGGAGAAGGATGTATGGGGACAGTTGGAAAGGCTTATATGACTGACTTTCAATCCTACATTGGGTTCTTCATTTTGGCAGGAGTGTATGTCAAAACGAGAAGCATCAGCAAGCTTTTGGAATGCTGACACTGGAAGGTCAACATTTCCAGCCACCATGTCTCTAAAGACATTCCATGTTTTCTCCCTGTCCTACGCTTTGATGATACAGAAACAAGGCAATATATGCCAAGCAAACCAGCCATATGGCATAAAAATATGGTCCGCATGTGAAGTACAATCCCGCTCCATTATGCCTGAAATATGCAGTTGTACACTGGTAAATCCCGTGGAGAAGCACCTGAAAATAATCGGGGTGAGGGGTGGTACTAGACATGGGTGAAGGACATTTTCAAATGTTTGAACTTATTTATTTTACATTTGGTCAAATTGACCTCAAACAAATCATACCTTTTTTTTAATGTAAATAAATTATAAAAATGCAAAAATATATACCTATATATAATATAAAACAATTAAAATATCAAAAATGTATATACTTTTCCAATTTTCACTTTCTTATTTTTATTTTTCTTAGGGAGCTGCAGGAAAGGGGCATTTTCAGTACAGCATTACCACTCAGCTTCTGATTCTGTATTATATTCTGTCTTATGAAGAGGCTCTACTGGCCAACAGCAAAGCTCTTGGTCTGTATATAGCAAAAACATTTGCTCATTCATGTTTGTTGCAGGGCTCCAGACTTGGTTTTAAGAAGATTTTGCGAGATGTCCCACACAAAACCAAATCTTAAATTTCTTAATTTCTTTTGTTTATTATACTGTTTTATTTATTAGTCTGGTTAATTTTGTAAATTGCAAGAAATCGGCTGCTTCGATGATCCACCATATTCATCTTAGAAGCTGAAAAAGGTTTTGCCACAATCTAACAATTACATACCTGTACCGGTATTGCATGTAAACTTGCAGAAACGTTTTACCCACCAAAGGTGTCCCAAATTAGAGTAACATTGTCCCATACCCTATTTTGTATTGTTCCTGGGATGATGTGATGCCAAGAAGTATGTTGGTTCGGGTCAGATTTCTTAAAACTCGGTTCGGATGACAATTGGTTCCGAATCGTGCAAAATGAGTGGTTCAGTTCAGATTCATTAATCATCATGGTTACATTTTGCAAAACTCACAATAAAGGTGCTGTAAATATAAATCATAGTACACTAATCATAAAAACAGATCAAAGGCTTCCTTCAAAGGCTTATAATAATAGTAAACTATTTTATATAGTGCCTTTAAACGTGAAGTCTCAAAGCTCATTACTAGAGCATACAAATGAAATGAAATGAAAACATATCTAGCACACTTGCAAGCATGCAAAGTATTATTCACAATGTCACACCTTCCAGTCATGTAATTTATACAGTATTTAAATCAGCCTGTATGTTATGTACCGGTATGTATCAACCTATGTTAAAAACATGGACTTGGCAACCCTGCATCCAACACGCGCTGCTGGAGTCAGATTTGACTGATCACAAATGAAAAGTGAATAGCAAGCGCTCATTCAAAAGTGATTTCAATACCCCGCATATTGAAAACAAGATTACAAAGTCAGTTCCGTGCAAAACTCTAGTCTTTGCTCCGACAGTTACAAGATTCTGTATTATATTCTGTATAATCAAGTAGTATATAAGATACTACTGATTGGCTAGTAATTTTATTTTAGTTGTGAGGGAAACTATTTCTCTCATACCATTTTGGTAGGCAAACTTTGGTAGAAAATCTTTTCTTTCGCACAGCCAAATGGCGCATGCCTGAAATCCGGTTTTAAGTCCTCTATTACTACGGAAGTTCTACGCTGGTTCTGAAAAATGCTATTAACTGTTAACAAGGGAAAAACTGCCTGTTAACTTATAGCAGCAATTGGAACTAATTTAGACTGTTAGCAGCTTCTACAGTTTATACTTCATAGGCAGTAATTCACTTAACCTTAATTTCCAGACTATAAGCTGCTACATTTTTCACATGCTTTGCACCCTGCGGCTTAAACAATGATGTGGCTAATTTATGGCTTTTTATGGGCTAACAAATATTGGGGAAAAATGTAGGTAAAACTGATTCAGTTCATCTCTAGTTAATACAGAGTGTATTTGGGATTGAATGCTGTATGTAGGGGGGAGTGGCAGTGGCGGTGGCGCAATGGTATAAGGCTCTGGGTCAGTGATCAGAAGGTCAGGGGTTCAAGCCCTGCACCAGGCAAGCCACCATCATTGGGTCCTTGAGCAAGGCCCTTAACCTAACCTGCTCCAGGGGCGCTGCTCGTTCTGGCTGACGCTGCGCTCTGAACCCAGCGTTCAAATTTGTATGCTGGGATATACAGAATCAAAGAATTTCACTATGTTGTACTGTATGATGTGCATGTGACCAATAAAAAACTTAACTTAACTTACTAGTAAAAATGCTTAAAATTATTTTTATATTAATCCGTGCTCAATATTTGATAAGTATCATTAACCCTTAAGTATAATTTTTACCAGTCATTTGGACATCCCAACCTAACCTTGATTGAGACTTTGTTCTTAGTGAAGTCCCTGCTCTTGAGCTTGAGGAATACAGTAAATTGACATTATCAGAAGAATCTTTTTAGAAGAAACTAATGTATTATAATTATTTACTATAGGTAATAATGACAATCAGATTGGACAGATTGCAGTATTTTAAACTACATAAAAACTGTAAAAAATAAATAAATAAAAAGATTTGCTCCAACAAATGAATTAAAAGAGCTTTTATACTGAATATTAGGTTAAATACACAGTATGTGGATTTGTTGGAATAGGTCCCCGTCAAATTCTTTATGAAATTCAGTGAAATATAGCTTTCAAAAACACAAGGAAAATAAGATCAATCACTACAAGTCAAAAAATATATTGCATTAAAAATTGTACCCAACTTTGCTTTTTCTCCAGTACTGATGCAGAAGAAGCCAAAGTCTTACTCTGCGACCTTAATGGACCAGATTCCTATTAAATACCTCATCTGCCAAGCTCAAGGCTTACATCAGGAAATGGGGGGTAAGATGAGCATTTATGATTTCCCTTTTTGTGGTCAGTTTTATATGTGGTCATTATTATAATGGTGAATTATTTTCTAGTTTTTTGGTAATGCATTTAAACTTAATTTATAGGAAGCTTATTATTTTTTTGCTATTCCTTTCACAGGACTGCATTCTGCATTGCTGCGTCTCTTGGCCACTAACTACCCTCATTTGTGCATGGTGGAAGACTGGATCTCTGAGGAGGAGGTGACTGGCACTGTTCCCCTCATGCGCAAAATGTTGCTTACCAGCCCAGCATGCAAGTACTCACCTGGCCAGCTGTACGACGGTAAGCCATGATTCAGTTTTTCTTTTTTAATAAATCTGCAAAAATGTCAACAATTCTGTGTTTTTCTGTCAATATGGGGTGCTGTGTGCACATTAATGAGAAAAATATTAACTTAAATGGTTTTAGCAAATGGTTGCAATATAACAAAGAGTGAAACATTTAAGGGGGTCTGAATACTTACCCACTGTATAATGAACAACTGTGTGTAAATGTTTCTCAGGTGCTTCTTAATATAGATTATTTGGTGATTGCTAAGGATTTTAACCCAACTCGTAACGGTTATGTTTATGTAATTATTGACAACAGAAAGGTGTTTTAATATGCAATGACTAATTGTTCAAATGTCTTCAAAACGTTAGAGCTTAGATTTACAATGCTCGTCCAAAAAAAAAAGTCACGCTCTCTAATATTTCCGTTGGACTTTAACTTTGATTCTCACACATCCACCATGGCATCTTTTTTGATAAGCTTTTGCAATGTCACATCATTTATTCCTGTCCAGAGTTGCATACATTTCTTTGCCAATATCTTGAATTTATGATCGGCGTGTCTGAACTAGATTATCAGCGTCTTCTCCAGCACGTCCCAAAGATTCTCATTGGGGTTCAGGTCCCGACTCTGTGCTGGCCAATCCATGTGTGGAAATGATGTCTCAAGTTCCCTGAATCACTCCTTCACAATTTGAGCCCGATGAATCCTGTCATCTTGGTGCCCATGCCATCAGGGAAGGGGGAAAAAATCCATTGATTGAATAACCTGGTCATTCTTTGAGCTCATAACATTGCTGAATTTTGACTTGGCCAACTGCTGCAACTCCAGATCATAACACTGCCCACACAGGCTTGTACGGTAGGCCCTGGGCATGATTACCCGCTCTCTCTTTTTACCCTGATGCACCGATCACTCTGAAACAGGGTAAATCTGGATTCATCAGACCCCATGACCTTCTTCCATTGCTCCAGTGCTGCTTTATGCGCCCTAGCAAATTTAACTTTAATTAAAAAAAAATAAATAAATGTTTATTACCCTCACTACACAGCCTGGGCTACACAGCTGTTAGTCCCAATCCCTTGAGTTCCCTTTACATTGTGTGTGTGGAAATGCGCTTACTCTCACTATTAAACATAGCCATGAGTTCTACTTTTTTTTCTTAAGATTTGATTTCAGCAAACATTTAAGTGATGCTGATCCAATCATTCAAGTTTTTCAATTATGTATTGAACAGTTCTTAACCCAAATTTAGTAGTTTCAGCAACCTCTTTAGATGTTTTCTTTGCTTGATGCGTGTCAATAATTTTCCCTTCTGAAACAGATTAACATTTTTCCACGACCACAGGATGTGTCTTCCGAAATGGATGTTTAAGAAACGAGAAGCTACTCACTGCATCAGTTAGGGCAGGGCTGTTCATACTCAGTCCTGGAGCACCACTATCCTGCAGAGTTTAGCTCTAACATACCTGCCTAGACGTTTCTAGCTTGTAGGAAAACATTGGTTAGTTGGTTCAGGTGTGTACAGCGCCCTCAAGAAGCAGGCAGTTTTTGACTTTACATTTTTAATAGCAAATTAAAGCTGCATGGTTAATCATATTTTACATATCAAACAAAATTTACCCATGCAATGTTTGCTATGCATGATTCCACATGTTCATCAAAAGTGTACCAGTTATCTAAGTGTTCTCTAGCTATTTTGATGTGGCTGCAATGGAATTAGCCATCACAGAATGTGAGCCAAGCATATAGCGTCTGTTGTTTGTCTATTTTGGTATTATAAACTTTTTTTTTGTTGTTTTCCTGTGTCTTAGCCTTCCAGAACATAAGGCTGAGTGGGCACATACTGCTGCAGATACTGGAGTATTTGACACTACTGAGTGCAGGAGATCTGATCCCCTATGCAGAGGCCCTGACTACTAGTATGGGCTTGCTGCTAGAAGACAAGATTTCCCGCAGAGTGCTGCAAACTGTTAACAAGCTTTGGATGGTACTCAATACAGTCATGCCACGAAGGTAATTTGAAGGAATGAACATTTTTCTGTTTGTGTTTACCTGTTAATACAACATTGATAAGATATTCAGTATTTCTCATTCTATCTGCAAGTAGTGGCATTTTAACGCCTGAATATCTTCATCTAGCTGTCCCATGGTGACTGTATTACACAGTTTGGTTATTTTAAATACCACTTTAAACAAAACTGTCATTTTATTCTCGCTTGTAATGATAGTTTCCAGCTATGAGAGAATACAAGTAACCTTGCCTCTAATTCTTCCTTATAATGGTTTTCTAAAGGAGAACGCTTAATTTGCAATTACGCATCTGTTTTTTGTGTACATTTTATGCTTTATTAATAATTTTGTTACATAAGTTTCGTTTGTTAAAAAGACTGTCTTGATGCTTTAAGCCACGTTAAGAATTTTAGAATGTCCTTGGTGACCTCTTGAATCACCACCACACTCGCACCACAAAACAAATGCAGCTCTGTAATTAGCCGCAATGCTCCGTTCGACTTTTCTGAGACCCTTTACTCTTCCCGGATTATATTTTACATTTACAGCATTTGGCAGATGCTCTCATCCAAAGCAACTTACAACGTAAAAGTTGAGGGTTAAGGGCCTTTGTCAGGGGCCCAGCAGTGGTAGCTTGGCAGTGATGGGAATTGAACCCCGGTCTTCGGGTCAGCATTCCAACATCTTAACCACTGAGCTGCCACTGATTATGACCTCTGACCTACTTTCGCGACAGGGTGTTTCTCTGAGGGGCATCTTGGACATGTCTCCGTGCTGGACCTAACAGATCTCCTCCATGATGTCCCAGTGCACGAGTGCAACGACTTTTTTAGGCGTTTGGCCGCTTTTGATATATTCCAGATTCTTGTGATCTGTGATTACCAAAAAGGCTGCGTGGCCCCCTATAGCCAATGTTGCCACTCCTCGAATGCTGCCTTCATGGATTTCATTTCCTTATTGCCCATGTTGTAATTGCACTCTGCCGGTGTAAATTTTCGGGAAAAGAAGACACAGGGGTGGAGTTTATCGGGATGCCCATGCCGCTGTAACAGGACTGCGCCAACCCCTCAATCCGACGCATCGACCTCCACCACAAAGTGATCGGGGCCGTTGTGAAACAGTGTTTGCGTTTGATGACCGCCGTATGTGCCTCCTCCGTCCACCCTAGGTTCTTTGGTTTATTTTTCAATTTGGAGGTGAGGGGGAATGCTACTATGCTATAATTGTGCATGAATTTCTGGCAAAACTTGGCAAAGCCGAGGAACAGCTGGTGCTCCTTAACGGTGGTGGGTCGCAGCCACTCCATTTCCATTATAGCTTTAACCTTGGCGGTGTCCATCTCGACACCCTGTGGACTAATGTGGTATCCGAGAAAGGTGGTGTGCATCACGTGGAACATTTCTCAGCCTTGACATAGAGCTGATTGTCTGGTCGATGGGAGAGCGCAGTCTTGACATGATGGTTGTGCTCCTGCTCGGATGCAGAGTAGATCAGGATGTCATCAATGTAGGCAATGACGAATTGGTTTATGAGGTCATGAAAGATTTCGTTAATAAATGCCGCTGGGGAGGAGTTGAGTCCTACTTTTGGCTGGGTGTGTTTGGTGCACTGGCGGTGTATGTGCGTGCCGCTCTCGTTTTGGGGGCGTTCTGTAGAAGATTGCCCACCCTTATCGCGAGCATGACATTTGGTAAAAGGAGCAGACCTCCTCTTGCATGCCAGCTGTAGTTCGAGGGTAGGGCTTCGTTGCAACAATGCTTTGAGTGCCATGTCGTTAAAGCCGGTTTGTGCCACTAGTGTTCTGAACTCAATCGCATACTCAGCCATCAAACAGTTACCCTGGGGGCATCTGGAGTAGCTGTGTTGGAATGTGTCTGGGGCAGGGGGAAGTCGCCTGGGGAATGTACACACAGACAATGTACACTGTTGTGAATTCCCTTGGTAGATAAAAATGTCCTACATAACAGTCACAAACGCCACGAGCGATGAGCTCAGAATTCTTGCACCATTCCGTGTTTATGTATATACACACACCACCACTGCGAGTCTTCCTGCACAGAGCTGAATTCCTGTCAGCACGAAACAAAGCCAACCCATCTAGCTGGATGGTTGATTACGGAACCCTGTCACTGAGCCACGTTTCTGTAAATACAAAAGCACAACAGTCTCTAAACTCTCGCTGTGTGGTCCGTTCGAGTCGATTGTAGTCCATCCAATTTATTATCCAGGGAGCAGAAGTTTGATAGAAGAATGAATGGGAGAGCCAACCGGTTAGAATTTGTTTTTAGCCTATCACGGACACCCGTCCACTTGCCACGCTTCCGTTTCCTCGAGCACCGCTTCCATCGCCCTCTTTCCCGGTCACCAGCATAAGACGACGCTGAGGGCCTTGTGTGTGTGCACGCGTGCGTACATATGCATGTACAGTATGTGATGTAGATTTTATTTATACGAAGACCACTGTCTTGTTGCAATTACTTTAACAAGCACAGCAAGTGCGACGATGAATGTTCAGATGGTATGTCATCTATGTCAAAATGGAATATACTGGCCGCATGATGGGATTTAAGTGCTCTCCAGGCATCAGATTATTCCTGTAAGTTTTATCACACGGCAAAAAATATTATACCCCCCTCTACATGCAACAAAACAACGGTGAAAATACTTTTCTTTTTAAATAATTAAGCAATTAAGAAATAGAAATGATATGAAAGTTTGCAGTTAACTTGGAATTTACTGTTGCATATTATATTTTCTGTCTTTATTTCCCTTTCTGCATTCTTCTCTGAGGCTGTGGGTGATGACAGTAAATGCTTTGCAGCCATCCGTTAAGCCCGTCAGAAAGCACAGTTACACCCAAAACGATCTGTTAGTGGACCCACTTATTGTATTGCGATGTGATCAGAGAGTTTTAAGGTATTTCATCATTTACTTCCATGTTGCGTTACTACATCATCCATGATTTGTTTTCTATTAAGATACTCACTAAAAGCAATATTAAAGGAATCTTTACAAACTAAATACAATTTTTCAAATGTTTGGCGGACCCATCAATAAAGGAAAGTGTTTATGGAAAGTATGCATGTTTGTTTCTTTGCAGGTCTCCTCCCCTGATGGACATCATGTTACACATTTTAAACGGGTATCTAAAGGCATCCAAGGCCTATTTAAATGCCCACCTGAAGGAGACTGCTGAATTCGAAAGGCAAACACAAACCGTCTCAAACCTTGGGCTTGCTGGTCAGCTAGATACACCCGAGGTCACGAGGGAGGAACTAAAGAATGCTCTTTTGGCTGCACAGGTACCAATCATGACATACAAGGAAGCAAGTTATATTCCTAATAGATTGTTAATGTGTATTTGTCTTAAGTGTTCATTCATTTTAGTTAATGCTATTCATAAGACAAATTATTATAATTAAATTTGTATTTTGGTGGATGTTTAATCTTGTAGGACAGTGCAGCAGTGCAGATCTTGTTGGAGGTGTGTCTTAATTTTCAGGAGCAGGAAAAACTGGGAAGAGGAGGTAACTATGATAAACACAAAATGTGTCAAAACATCTTGCATGCAACTTTATACATTCTTTAGATTTTAACTGTTAACTCATCATTGACTAGGATTAGGCAATTAACATTTTAGTTTAAAGAGAAAGGCAAAACAATCACCCAAATTACCAAAGTAATTGGTAATAACTTGCGTATGTTTTCAGCACTTTATTCCATAGCGAATTTTTAACAGTGTTGTACCTTACACATTTGCTTGAGCAAGGTAATGACTTTGCCGTGGATGACGAGGCATTTTTGTTTTCTGCATTGCAAACTTAAACTTACTTCTGACTAATCTTCTGTATTGGTCCAAACCCCAGTTTGTTGGCAGCAATTAAAACCAAAAATCTCCAATTTGCGCTCATGAGACCAAAGGTCAATTTTCTGCTGAAATGTTTAATGTTTATTCCTTGTTTCTTTGAGCAAGCAAATCTGTTCTGCCTCTAGTTTGTGTAAAGAAATTGTTTCTTTGGCGCTATCCAACCATATGTATAAGCACACACACAATGTAGTGTATATAAACACACAGTGTTCCTGTTTATCATTATTGCTATCCTTTTTTCTGCTCTAAAGGTTCCTGTTTGCTGAGAACTGTTCAGTCTGTTTCAGTTCATCTTAAAAAGGAGAACGTAAAAGCAGAAACCCTGCGGTCACCCTCCTGGTCACCGCAGGCTGATGGTCAACCAGTGGAGACTAAACTGGGGACCAAGTGGGGATTACTTAGTGAAATCAGGGAAGTACAGTGTCTCATATGCTGTCTGCTGCATCAGATGTTTATTGCAGATCCCAACATTGCCAAACTAGTCCATTTCCAGGTAATCATCGGTTTAAAATACTTTCTGCCAAATAAAACATTACTGGGACACAGCACATTTGTTGTATTGCATATTGTATTAGATGTTTAGCAAAGTGAATTGTATTTAATAGACATAAATTGTCTAAATACCTGAAACATTTATATTTCTAGATCTAGATAAAAAATTTTTAATGAACTTAATAAAAATATATAAAGCTTGTTTTTGCTCATTATGTGATAATTATTATTATTGAAAGGGATTTGTATTAATAAGAAAACCAGATATATAATGAAAACTTTTGTTGATATGAAATATCAGTTGTCAAACAATGTCAAACAGTTGATATGAAATGTCAGCGATATGGCTGCATTTCACAATGATCGCAACAAACGCAAAACACAAACTGCAGCCTATTAAAAAATGTCCAGAAGTGGAAGTGCAGCATTTTCCATTCTTTCCATGCATGTAATTTAATAAAAAATTCTAACCATTGAACAAAAGTAACAATCACTGTGAGATTTTGGCAACAAAGGATTTCAACAAAGGACTTTACCCACAGCTATACTGTTTCTAACAAAGTAAAATGTATGCCACCCCCCACCCACTCCAATATATCCAATAGGTAATATTGCTAGCTTGTGCTCTTAACTTAAAAATGAACTTGTCTTGTAATACAAAGACATTATTGTTGGGCTCGAGTGCTTTATAACCAGCCCATTGTATTAACGCCATCTTTATGGTATAAACGTTTAGGTAATTAGTCAACGGAGTGTACAGCTTTAATTTGAGATACTGAAATTGAATTACATAGTGTGTTATATGGCATAATAATTATTGGTTTTGTTGTTATAAGTCCAATAATTTATGCCAAGTCCAAAATATTTATGGACATTATACGATTTTTTTGAAAAGATTTGCCTCTATATTTCTTCCTTAAATTCATGTTTTTCCACGGAGTTTTAAAAGCTGGTGCTCTTCTTGTGTATTGTCTGTTGGTCCACTGTGACTTACAATCAGTGCTTAGATTAGCATAACATAAAAAGAGGATAAGGTAAGGTGTATTTTAAGAATTATGCCTAGTTATTTATTCTTACTGTTTGCTTCCTTATTTGCAGGGTTATCCTCGGGATCTGCTTCCTCTGACTGTAGCTGGCATTCCTTCCATGCATATCTGTTTGGACTTTATTCCTGAGCTTTTGGCACAGCCTCAGCTTGAGAAACAGGTAGACTGTTACATTGGTCCGTTTTTCTGTCCATTTGTGTGAACATTTCAGCCAACTGTGTGACTTGTATTTTATGTAATATGTAAATAAATAAATAAATAAATAAAAAGTAGGACTTCGCGTTGGCATTGTTTCATTTTACCAGTATTTATTTCCTGTTTCCTGATAATGGCTTTGTCCTTTTCCTCTCAGATCTTTGCAATCCAGCTTCTATCATTCCTTTGCACACAATATGCGCTGCCTAAATCCCTTACTGTGGCACGCCTGGCTATCAGCGTGATGGGTACTCTGCTCACAAGTAAGCAAATGTTTGTTGTCATTTCACAAGTTCTTCTTGTTTTTGCTGCCAAATAAAGTAGATCTCTGAAATACTATGTTTCCTATACCTAGTCCTAACACATGGCAAGCGTTTTGCTTTCTTCATGCCCACCTTACCATGTTTGGTGTCCATTTGTTGGGCTTTTCCTCCATTGTATGACGATGTGGCATCCCTGCTTGTGCAACTTGGCCAGGTGTGTGCAGCTGATATTGCTGCTAAAGCCCGGGACATTGATCCATTTATTGCCAGTAAGTTTACATTGCATTTACAGTGTTATTTGGGATTTTTCTTATTCAAACTTTACAGTTACAGATATATTTATATTTGTATTGTGGCTCATAAAATTGGAGCCCAGTAAAGTGAAAAATGCATTTATGTATATTGGCCAGTATTGTCAAAAGGTCTTAAAGTTTAAAAGCTTCATTATTTGGCCATTTTTTAAAAAACATTTGCAATGTCACCAGTAATAATGCTGTCAAAATTAATTTGGTTCTAAAAGAGAAATTTAGAGACATTATTTGGATGACATCCTGATGAGGATGGGTTCCCTTTTGAATTTCTGAAGTTTGTTGGTAGTATTATCTGAGGAAGTTTTGCATGTAGCATTTTATGGATTTTAATTTCTAATATCCGGATGATAGTGTCACTTTTTTCTTGCACCAGGAGAACAGAAAACCTCCTCACAGCTTATAGGCAGCACCTTATGTAAAATGAATACCAGTTCTTTGTTAAAGAGCGCCTTTTAAATGTTTGTTCATTTCCCTTACTTTAATCCTATTTTTAACAGTATAGAGTATGGATTATTCAATTCAATGTCATAAGTTTTATTTCTATAGCACAACTAAACACCACACCAGTTAACCAGTGTACTTTACATCAGTGCAAGAGACAGTATATATCAGTATATAAATAAGAAAATCATAAAACAAAACACAAGGCAATACCTTTCATCGTTAACCATATGCAAGCTCAAAAGGTAGGTTTTCAACCTAGATTTAAGACCCTATATAGATGGAGCAGTACTGTAGGGTAACACATTCCACAATCTGGGATCAGGTACTGAAAAGGCACGGTCACCTCTAAATTTCAGCTTTGATTTGGAATACGTAGAAATCTATGATTAGCTGACCGGAGGGACACAACTGGACGATGTGCTGTCAGTAAATGTGTTTTTACCTGCATTTTAAACATTGAGCCTGCGTCTGAGTCCTAAATATAAATTGGGAGAATGTTCCATAACTACGGGGTTTTGTAAGAGAAAGCTCTGCCCCTGCTGTAGCCTTTTCAACTTGAAGTACCAGCAAATAACCTGCACCTTTTGATTGAAGTAGGCGTGCAGGATCATAAAAACTAGAAATTCACTTAGGTGCTGCAGCCAAGTGCTTTATACATCAAAAATAGTATTTTATAATCAATGTGATATTTAACTGGGAGCCAATGTAATGCAGATGAGCTGAAGGCCACTGTGAAAGAAACCTGGGCTCCGTACCACTTCAGCAGTGCCAAAGGCTGCTGGCCTCCAAGCCATGGTTAATTGATGCAGTAATTAAAGCAAAAAGAGCCCTGCCAAGTATTGAGTGCATATTCTGTAAATGACCATACGTTCCAGAAGGCCAACACTTCACCAAACATGTTTTATTTTTTTTATTGGTCTTATGAAGTATTCTTTTATAGTATTTTCTGCTAATAGCAAAAAGAGGGCTATAATTAACCATAACAAATTATTACATTGTGCACTAGCACAGACCATAAAAATATGGACCGTAATTATTTTTAAAAGCCAAATTCAAATAAATGATTTTATTCCTTTTAACAGCAGTAAGTGGCGCTGTTATGTAACTTTGTATTTCAGGACATCTGTGATTTGTAGGCTTTGTATTCATTAGGCTCCTATTATTGTAGTCTTGTCTGACATCCTGACAGTTAGTTACAATCATGTTTATTATGGGTGGGAATCTCAAGGCACCTCACGATTCAATTCAATTTCAATTCAGAGGGCTGCGATGCGCTTATTAAACGATTATCAATACATTCATTATGACAACAAATGACAGGGTGAGTTTAAATCGGTGTGAGGCAAGAAGTCAGGATTTCTTTCATCAGAACTCTGCATTTTGGGTTCCGTCAACATTACGTTATCAATTAACATTTAGAGAATCGCTTTTTGAAATTTGTGAATCCATCGCAATGTATCTAAGAATCTATTTTTTCCTCCCACCCATAATGTTTAAAATCATACCTTTTGATTCGTAGGTCCTAGAAACAAAGCAGTTTGTGTCCCTGATTTACACGGATTTAAACGCACCATGTATCGTCATTTGTTGTCATAAATTATATATATTTCCAATATACTGTAAGTGAACTTCATACATGTTTTAATGTTTTTTGAAGAATTCAGTTTAGAAAATATTACACAGGAACTGAGAGATACAGAGAATTATTAACTCATAACACATCGATTTGCATCTTCAAGCTGCGTTACAATGAGATTAACTCTGTAATTTAATAGCCATCTGCGTCACAATTCAACTTGAAAGTATTATTCTATCTTTACTTTTTGTAGCAATTCAATTAAAACACAAGCACCTATATAAACACTAGTAATTTAGTAACAGTAATATTTGTCGCTTTGAACCAAGTTTGGATATTAATAGTTAAGAACAAGCGCTATAGAGAAAAGTAGATTTAGCGTTTAATCCGCGCTGAAGTCAGAACTTCTCAGTTATAAATCCAGCATCTACCTTTATCTACCTACATTTATACATGGAAATGGTTTATTAAAATTCATAACACCCTTATATCTCCGGCTTTCATAATTAATGAAGTGTAGTTGCAATTTCGCTCAGTGAGCTGCGGTCTTTACTTCCTGGTTTTTTGCACCATAGTGACGCTGACGTTTATACCCAACACGGATTAATTAAAATTGCAATAACCTTTATAACATAACTTTTGACACATAGGTCCTAGAAACTCCAAAGTTGCTATGGTAACATATCATGAGTTATAATGAGGTAATAAGTGTTAAACTCTAAACTAGGGGACCCAAATTCTATCATATAGAGAGAATACAAAAAGTACAAAATGTTATTTTACATAGGTTTTTCAGTTTAATGTACAAATGTGCTAACATGATTGTCTTTATAAAGAAACGTTTAGAATTTTCTAGTGAAGGACATTTTGTATAAGAAGACCCACTGATGCATTTTAGGCTGCTTCGTAACTGGTTGTCTTGTTTTCCTAGGGCTTCAGTATTTGAGGGAAAGTCCACACATGGGATTATTCAAACTGGCTGTTGCTAAGAGATCTCCTGAAGAACTGTGTGACGCTGACCCAGATGTCCAGCTCTGTTATTGTATAGAAGCTACTATTTTGGACATTATAAACACGAGTACACAGAGATTATAAAAAAAAAAAAAAAAGGTAAGACAAAGTTAAAAAGACATAACGGATTTAATAGGATGTAACTGTCTCGGAATACTATGTTGACACGATAAGCTTGCCTTTCTAACGAATAATAAATAATAATTTGTTCAAAAATAAATAAAACAAAAAGATTTAGTTTAAGTTGGTATTTTCTTATGCCATGGATATAAAAAATCCACAAAATGCATTTTTTTGGTCATTCTTTTTTCATGACACTCTTAATACACTGTTAAAATGATGATTTCAAAAACTTACTGATATTTTTTTACAGAGGTTTACTTGTGGCAGCGGACAGGGTTAGCATGGGAACTTGACATGTCATGTCACCAGTTCTTTGCTTATACTACCAACCACTGCAAACTGGGAAAAGACCTAGGTTATAACCTAATAATCTACCCATCTCATGGCACATAAGAAATTAAAAAAGCAAGTTAGTCACTTAATGTATTTTACTACAATACAAATACAATATAAACTACATAGATCAAATCTTCATAATCACTGTTGAAAAATCTATGAAAATCAGCGAGATGTGCTGTATCTGCCCGCCTTTTTTAGAAATCACTTGGCCCATGCCAGTTTATGGGCAGTATTGAGCCTATCTCCTAAAACAAGTGGCACAAGGCAGGGAACTGCAGAAAATGTAACGTTTTCAACACTTTGTACACATGTACCCTCTTGTACACATGTAACTTAAACATTTGTGTCACTTAAACTAATCACTAGTAATAAACCTACTAGTGATTAGTTTAAGTGACACAAATGTTTAAGTTACATGCGTTTTGAGCAAGCAGACTGTTGCTTTCACATTACAGGTAGTCGTCGACTTACGACCACGATTGGTTCCGACAGACCGGTCGTAACACGATTTGGTCGTAAGTAGAGTAGGCTATATGTACAGTACTGTGAAATGATGTTCTAAAAATCTTTAAGTAGTATTTTATCATAATTTTATTTCATTAATCATACTGTATATATCATCATTTTCTTTGCTCATTTTATGCCATTTGTATTATCGCTACACCATTTTGTTTCTTATTTTTACATTCGTCAGGTTTGTTACTGTGAGTAACTGGATGTGCGGTGGAACAATTATGCAGGTGTATAAAAGTCGGCCTGCGTGCCAAAATTCTTTCTTCTGTTAGTCTGTCTGAAATTAAATTGTGAAGGCAGCTGTTGTCAGTGATTTTAAATGCTATATAGTTATGTATAATTTAGTTGCGTAGTTACTGCGAGTAACTATGGATGCGTGGTGGCTCCGCCCACCGGGCAAACAATTGTACTGTTGTATAAAATACAGGTTTAAAAAAAATACCATAGGAAACATTTTCCAAATTGCAAAACATAACATATCAAAATATATAGACATGCACGAAACATTTTATTGGCCGCTAGTGCTTGGCTGCGGATCGTTGATGTCATCTGAGGCAGCAGTTGGGGTTACCGGAGTTGGTTTCTTCATAGACATGGTGAAATGCGCGGCTAGCGATTGCGGTCGAATGGTCGTGAGTTGCATAGGTCGTAAGTCGACGACTACCTGTAGAGAGTTTTGTAAGGGAGTAGACTTGTGGAGCTTGATGTGGAAGAATTATTTTACTAAAGGGTTGAAAGCTTGTTTAACTATATCTGCAACCATTATATACTGGGTGAGATTGGATGTATACTGTGTGAACATTTATCTCTCTGGCTATAAAACTGTAATAAAGCATAGATTATTTGGCATAAATCTGGTCTTCTGAATGTTGATTTATTACATTTCATCCCCACAAAGCACAAATAACCAAACTTCCCATGGTCAACTCTGTGATGATAATTTTTCATTTGCTGGTTCAGCATATCTCAATTCCTTCTCTAGCTGATTTTGATTATGCCTTGGCTGCCACAGTGTCAACTGTCATTTAACTAATATTGATTTCCTTCAGCATTGCCTAAAAAATTAAAGCCATTTATAATGATCTAAGATGGTGGTGTGGTAGTAGCCTGCAGCGGATATTCCGGATCCAAAATGGTGCTATTTACGTCTTTAACCCAACTACTGAAATCACATGGACACCATAGACACCTCGTGTATATGACTGCCAGATATTACCTCAACAACCTTGGCTTACTGCGACGACCAGGCATTCAGCCCTCCATGTTGCCTGATGCCGGTGACTGGGGCGATGTTGTACTGGTGACGAAAGCGGTGTTTGAGGAATCAGTATTCCGGAAGCAGGCGGGTACCCATGCTAGGCAAAAAACAAATCCTAGCTGGCTGGCTCTCCTGTCCATTCTGCTTTCAAACGTGTGCTCCCTGGATAATAAATTGGACAATAATCGACTCAAGTAGACCACAACTGACTGATTGTTTATTATTGCTGGTGTTTTTAATCATGTAAATCTCAAGTCAGTGCTCCTTAAATTCCATCAATATGTGGACTTTGCATTGAGAGGGGCAAACACGCTTTAACTCGTTTACACAAACATTCCCGCCGCGTACCAGGTGGACCACTGCCCCCACCTCGGCTACTCAAACCACATCACTGTTATGCTAATGCCAGCAAGAGGCTTCTCATCAGATGCTCTAAACCGGAGGAGCCGTCGCCAGAACCAGTCTTCAAGACTGTTTTTTGGGGGAAGTGGTAGCTCAGTGGTTAAGGTGTTGGACTGCTGATCTGAAGACCGGGGTTCGATTCCCAACATTCCTGCCAAGGTGCCACTCCTGTGCCCCTGAGCAAGCCCCTTAACCCTCTTTTGTAAGTCGCTCTGGATAAGAGCGTCTGCTAAATGCTGTAAATGTTTTGGGGGAACTGACTAGAACATGTTCAGTCAGGCTGCAACCAACGGCAAGTCAATCAACTTGGAAGATTACACAGCATTAGTGCCCGGCTACATCGGCAACTGCATTGATGACGTGACCGTCTCCAAGACCATCACCACACGTCCCAACCAGAAGCCGAGGATGACTGCAAAGGTAAAAGCACTGCTAAAGTCCTGAGACTCCGCTTTCAAACAAGACTGCCTTAAAATCAGCAGGGGCCAAACTGTCTCGAGCCATCAGAGAGGCAAAGCGCGCACACGCCCAGACAATCCACAGCCACTTCCATGACAGTGGAGATACACGGCACAGTGGCAGGGCATCCAGGCGATCACAAACTACAAGAGAGCCTCACCTGACTGTGACAGCAACGCTTCCCTTCCAGATGCACTGAACGACTCCTACGCTCGGTTTAAAGTGTAGAACAACGGATCGCAACAAGGCCCAGAGAGCTAGACCCTGAATAAACAAAGTATGCTGAAATTGTGAAAAGATATAGTTTAGAAGAAACGCACATTTATATTAACTGTAACACGTGCATAAACATAATTAGTGTAGCAGATAGTAGGTACTAAATACTAAGTCGAAAGAGGTAGCTATAGATGAGGGTGAATCATCATATTTGATTATAATATTAATCTTCAATTAATAACACTTAACTTTAACACTTTGATCTTACAAAAATACACAACTAGTCAGTAAACCAGGAGTTTAGAAGGCTCGAATCAGTATAGCCATTAAAACTACAGGCCATGATTTTATAGAAGTATACAAATAATATAAAAAGTAATAAAAAATTGTAAAATGCATGAGAGCAATAACCCTAGCCTGTGTTAAAAGATGCAAGTTTATTTACAAGGCAGAAATGTGAAGGAATAAGGACACCAAGTGGTCAGAAAGTCTAGAGTATCCCCAGTTAAAATAGGGAAATGACCATATATGGACAAACAAACATAGATGCTCCCAAAACAAATATGAATAATATGACTGTTCCCAGACAGATTTTATAATCACTAATGAGACATTTTATTTAAAAAGCATTATGAAGTAGAGACGTATTGTAAACGGAAAGAGGAAAACTAATATAAGGTAAAAAAATATAATAAAATCGTCCGATAAGACAAGGTTAGACCAAAATTTGTTATGGGAAACCTACATAGGAAAGAACTGGGAAAAACAAGCTTGAAGGTTGTTTATTTGTATATAAGGGCAGGGTGAACATTTGGTCGGGGTACATCTGATTGATCGTGCTTCGCGTCTACCGGGACTACTCTTTGTTCAACCATTTGAGATTTCCCACTCCTGGGGCCCCTGGCCTGGCTGTTTCTGTTGGTATGACTAAAGAAAGTGTTTGCTCTCTTTCATCTGGCATTACTGGTGGTCCTTTAAAATTTCTTCTTCATGATTTGACTGAATTTGGTCAAAGTTCTAGAAGACAAGATATTGAAATTTAAGTTAATCTATTACACAAGATTTAAACTAAATCGGACTGAATCAGGGTAGGTGTCTGGTTCGGTTCCGACACGATGAAATGCTTAAAGGGGCTCGTCATTAGGCACAAGACCCAGCTGCAGTTTGCGTATATGTCAAACTGCTCTACAGACAATGCTATTGCTACTACCCTCCATCTGGCCCTCACCCACCTGGACAATAAATACTCATACAGTATCTCACAAAAGTGAGTACACCCCTCACGTTTTTTCATGTGACAACACTGAAGAAATGACACTTTGCTAGAATGTAAACTAGTGAGTGTACAGCTTGTACTTGCTAAAGTAGTTAGTATAACAGCATACAATTGCAGTCCCCTCAAAATAACTCAACATACATCCATTAATGTCTAAACCGCTTGTAACAAAAGTAAGACCCTGAGGTGAAAATGTCCAAATTGGGCCACATTGTGTGCCCATGTTGAACTTCCAGTGACCAGTATGTGATAGTCAGAGTGATAACACCTAATTCAACACACCCGCTCCCCATTCACCTGTAACACTAATGAGTCACATGACACCAGGGAGGGAAAACGGCTAATTGGGCACAATTTGGACATTGTGAGGCCGATGGCTCCATATGCTCGTGATGCTTTATTGAGGTAAGTGCAGCGAACACACACACACACAGTGAAGGTGCTTAGCAAGTACGACAGTGAGGGTTAGCCGGTGCAGGGAAGATAGCGGGAAGGCTAGCGAGAGATGTCAGCGTGACTGGAATACAAACAGAGACAAGCCTGGTTAGGACAATGCTCAGCAAAGTGTGTGTGCACGGCCGAGTTTAACTAGTTACTGTGTGACTAGCAACCGGTGTGTGTGAGATTGAGTGGGGTGTGACGCGAGAGTGGTTGGAGAGGTTGCCTGGTGTTTACCTGGCGAGCTCGTCCTGCCTGGCGTGGCTGTGACAGACATTTTCACTTAGGGGTGTACTCACATATTTTGCCGGCGGTTTAAACATTAATGGCTGTGCGTTGAATTATTTTAAGAAGGCAACAAATTGACACTTATACAGGCTATACACTCACTGATTTACATGTTATTTCTTAAGTGTTGTCGCATGAAACAATATAATAAAATATTTACAAAAATGTTAGGGGTGTAATCACGTGAGATACTGTATATTTTTATACTATCTTTTGATCTTTCAATATCAGTATCAAAGCAAAATATGCTCACATTTCAGTACAGAAGAGTACAATTACTTGTATTCTGTTTTCAGCATTCGGCGAAAACCTTACTTTTCCATATTTGTAAGACGGCAATGTAATTTGTAATGCTAATAGCCCTGTGACAAAAAAGTAAGCTTTGTCTTTCACATGTCATCCAGCGTTAGCTGATTCACTGTAGCCATAGTGTTTCGTCGCTGTCTTTTCACACACATTGGAATGCTAACACGCAAGGTGGGAATGCACGTTTGTTGTGTTGCCATTGTATTTTGTTTTTCCGATACAGTTCTTGCAGATTGCATAGTCTTTATTGAGCTTATTTTTATCATCTATTTTTTTCGTCATTACGAACTCCAAAGTGCACCTAAACTTTTCATTTAAATATGTTTGTGCATCTCTGATGTGTTGCTGGTCTCGCATTCCCACTCATATTTCTTCTTCGCTGTGAATACGTTCATCTGAACATCCGCAGTCTGTGAATCTCCACCCATATATATATATATATATATAAAACCGATATAATTTGATTCGTCATGCCTTGAGGAATCTAAAGAGACACCCAGTTTTGATATTAGACTATAGAATTAAAAAGTTATAGGCAAAAATAGCATCTCTGCTTGACTTTTTCATATCTCTGGACTGACAGATGGCACTGTGAAAAAACTGCAGACACCTTCAGATCATGACTCTGACCACAGCTAAGTTTATTGTGAGTAAACCAAAGCATGGCCATGATACAGCCTCATATCCATTTTGGCGTGCTCGTCGAATAATTCGAGCACAAGGTATACAAGAACAGTAAGAGCTATCAGCAAGATTTTAATACGTTTTTGTCAGGGATGGCTCTAGATGTTACCTACAAACTTTTGTGCAAATTGATCAAAGGACCTAGGAGGAGTTTGATAAAGTATGTTTTTAGAATAATTCAAAATGACACCATTTGCTGATAGGAGTGCAATTCATTGTAGCAGTCATTATTCCAATTTTTAAAAGATGTTTATGCTAAAGAATTGGTAGTTCTTGGTAACTTAAATTAGAATTGGTTGCATTTCCCAGCTTATGAATTTAATACATTTCTTAGAACAAAGGTTCCTTCACGATTTTAATTAATTTGGGTGGGAACAAATTATCTGACCACAAAAAATCTGGGAAAACTGGAACAAAATATCCTGAGAATTCTTTTACAGTTGTTTTTCTGCTTTAGATAATGAACATGCCCCCCTCAAATGGTACAGGGTGAAGGAAATATGGAATATTGGAATAATGCATGGCTTTTTCCTCTCCTATCAAATATACTTTACAAGCGCAACCTGACATGGGCAAAAACTAGAAAAGCATGTTTAAATTCAGATTGGCTTGATTTCAGACAACTGCATAATGCATGCACGGTTGCAGTCAGAAAAGCTAAAGCTGAGTATTTCCTTATACAAACATCTAACAATCTAAATAATTAATCTAAATATTGAAAAACTTTAAATGTTAAATCATTAACTGAAAATAATAAATGTATAAAACTTCCATCATCTATTATGAAAGGCTCCCATATAATCACTGATTGTGACACTCAGTTGGGTGTGTTGTAGCCTCTGTAGCAGTGAGGCGCATTAGACACATACGCAGTGGAGTACATAACGTGGTTTTTTTATTAAACTATCAAACATAAACAAAATAGCACACGCAGTTCAAGGCAGGTGGAGCCAAACTCAACAACAATCATCGACACAGGATGAAGGCTTTGCTGGCTTGTATCCCCTGTGTCGTGATTAACACCATTAAATGCAGGTGTTTGTGGTTATGTCTGTGAGTGTGAGCATTGATATGTGAAATGTGCCCAGTCACACAATACACAGACAGTTCATGCTGCCCTCTTGGTGGCCGACCTGGCTATCCATGGCCGTCATCAAGCCCCCCCCCCCCATCCCAATGGCACGGCTTCCAGACCTCCGGTGGGCCATCTGGGAGGCCCGGGCGACTCTGGTAGCTGGGCGTGGTGTGCACGGGCCACGTGGCCAGCGAGGCCAGAGGGGGGAGCGGAGGAGCCGGCAGGGCCAGAGGAGGGAGTGAGGGTGCTAGCAAGGCCAGAGGGGGGAGCGAGGCATAATCGACGTCTGTCGCCGAATAGGCCGACCGAGTGATGTCCTCAGGCGAGCTGAGGGACGGAGCAACGTCTGCGGCTCAGAGATGGCACAGTGTCCATAGCGGAGCGGCATCTGCAGCACACTCCACCTTGGGTGGGGGGGGTGGGTCTTGGACACAGGCAAGGAGTTCGGGGCCGAAACTAGTCTCAGGAGAGAGTTCCGGGCCAATACTAGTCTCAGGAGAGAGTTTGGGGCCAATACTAGTCTCAGGAGAGAGTTTGGGGCCAATACTAGTCTCAGGAGAGAGTTTGGGGCCAATACTAGTCTC
>JAOUQX010000008.1:7184968-7194997 GCA_028566295.1 Liobagrus marginatus | reverse complement strand
AGGAGAGAGTTTGGGGCCGATACTAGTCTCAGGAGAGAGTTTGGGGCCGATACTAGTCTCGGGAGAGAGTTTGGGGCCGATACTAGTCTCGGGAGAGAGTTTGGGGCCGATACTAGCCTCGGGAGTGAGTTTGATGCCGATACTAGTCTCAGGAGCGAGTTCGGGGGCGATACTAGTCTCAGGAGCGAGTTTGAGGCCGATACTAGTCTCAGGAGCGAGTTCAGGGCGCTACTTATCTCAGGAGTGAGTGAACTGAGATCTGGAGCAGGTTAAATGAGCTCTAAAGGGTAGTCAGGGATGGCGTGCCTACAGCCGACTCGCAAGGTTTCCTCTGCCAGATCACGGAAGCCCAAAACGACACGCCAGTTCAGTTCTGAGAGGCTCTGATGCTTTAAATAAAAAAAGAAGTCTGAGGTCCGCGTCACTGTGGCCTACGTGCGGTGCGATCCTTTTAACATACTCCTCTACGCTGAGCTCACCTTGCATAAGCCACACCAAACGCTCCATCCTCGTTGCAGGGCGGCTGCAGTTCAGGTGAGCACCGCAGGGGTGAGCAGTGTTGCCTCTCGTCCGTTCGCGGCCTTCTCACCTCGGTGTCGTGGCGTGTGCCTCGGGAAAATCTGCGATCTTTGACTGCCACTCACTGTTCACTGGCTGTGGCGTCATTAGCGCGGCGTTGATGCGCGTCAGCTGAGCTTTCCCGATGCGCGCCCTGCTTCCTCCGATTGCGATTCTGTTCTCGCCTCGGCACACTCGCTGGCTTTATTCCCAGCCAATCTTCCTCCTCGCGATTGGTTGGTTATCTGGCTGGGGTAGGTCCCCAGGAGTCCCAGCAGTACTCGTACGGCTCAAACGGAGGGTCTTCCCAATCCAAGTTATAAAGCCATCCGAGCCCGCTGGGTTCGAGCAAGCTCTCCCACACCATCCACTGCTGCGTCTTTGACGGTCGATGATTCTGTGACACTCGGCTTGGTGTGTGGACGCCTCTGTAGGCACGGGATGCAGCAGACACAGTTGCAGTGGAGTATATCACGTGGTCTTTATTAAACTTTCAAACATAAACAAAATAATACACGCAGTTCAAGGCACGTGGAGCTGAACTCAACAATCATGGACACAGGAGGAAGGCGTTGCAGGCTATCCCCTGTGTCGTGATTAACATCATTAAGTGCAGGTGTGTGTGGTTATGTCTGTGTGCATATGCGTGAGTGTGAGCATTGAGTGATATGTGAAATGTACACAACACAGACAGTTCATGCCGCCCTCTGGTGGCCGATCTGGCCACAGTCCATGGCCGTGACACTGATAAAGTAAAAATGTTTAATTGTGTTAATGAATACTTCATATCTTCTGTTGGTTTTTTTTGTTTTGTTTTTTTTATTCAATTAATGGTGCCATTAATTTTAAATGACTCTGCGAGAGAAACACATCGGGCTGCCGTTTTTGTATGCATATGTATTGCAATTCTTTTTATTGTATATTTTGCTTGTGTGCATATGTATGTATGGATGGATGTTATCTGTTAGTTGTTAAACCTACGTGAGATGTGTTATTGTCAATCTTGGCCAGTACACTCTTTTGTAAAAGAGATTTTAATCTCAATGTGCTGTACTGGTAAAAGAAAGGTTATAATAATAATAATTATTATAAACATTTAAGTTTACAATTTTTAGGTATGACCCCCCCTATGTGCTTGTGCATGCTCATGACAAGATCTGGGTATACTCTTGATTAAATGACAGATGGTGTCCTGGTATATCTCATCCCAGACTTGGACCAGGGCACCAGTAAGGTCAATGACAGTTTGTGGTGCTACATGGTGGCATTGGAGTCTAAGATATATATTACATGTTCCAGCGGTTCTCAGTTGGATTTAGGTCTACATAATAGGAGTGCCTCAGTGTTTCATGTGTCACATGTGCTGTGTGATCCTGCTTTCATTGCTGAAGGAAACCAATGGCAAACCTGCGAAATCTAACGGTCACTGGCTAATGCTAATCAAGATCAATTGGTCTCTGGCAGTGCCCTTCCTGTTCCTCTTTGCATAAAGATGGGAAACAAGCCAAAGTATTTTGCAACTTGCAACAGTATGTAAGGATACACTCTTGTGGCGTAACTGGTGCAGCCCTACTTCTGGTTGGAGGTGATGACTGCTGCTAACGATGGATGGGTGTGCAAGGACGGAAGTCTTTTGCTCGGATTGTCAATCAGTGGACATTGAGAACTTTGAGCAATGAACATTTTAGTGCTAAATCCCTAATCATAGATCTCTGCTGATTTATGGATTGCTTAAAAACTCCTGGACGTAATTCCATTGTATATTAACATATGTAGACAGGACATCATCTAAAACCACACATTCCGCTGTTACCCAAACGAGGATGGGTTTCCCCTTGGGCGAGGTTCCTCTCAAAGTTTCTTCCTAGCATCATCTTAGGGGGTTTTTTGTTCTTACTATCTAATCTTATCTTTCTATCTAATCTTATCTTTCTATCCTATCTTATCTTTCTATCCTATCTTATCTTTACATTCTGCTGGTCTTCACATGAGGATAACCTAATGTGTCTATCTATCTACGGTATCTATCTATCTATCTATCCTCAAAGATTTTTTTTTTTTTTACCATTTTCTGTTACTTTCTTCTTAGATATCTGAATTGATAGATAGTTAAGTAGATGAATTCTTTGGATAATTGTTTGGCCAATATAATATATACTTGCTTATAAGTATACACATTCTTTAGGATTTTAAAAAGGTAATATTTTAAAATTATGAACAGTCATTTCAGGGGTAGGAGGTTACACCAATATAAATCCTGTACATAAACGATAACAGACTGGCACAAATGTTTAAAAAAAAAAAAAAAACATTATAAAGAAATGAATGACGACAACTTATGGAGTATATGAGTAGCTACACTATTCTGAAATCAGGTCATGAAGTCTGATCTTATTAAATATTACAGGATATGTACAGTTAAGGACCTAGTAAAAGTACCGGTAAACATTTTTAGTTGCAGTCATTAACCATATAGATATTTTTTAACTACTTTGGGATAAAGTCATACTTATGTTTGATATCCTAGACATTTGCTGTTCCCCAAAAAAATAAACACACAAAGTATTAAAGAAAGCTTATTTATTTGTTTTTAATACACAGAATTATTTAATAATATCATGTATACACCAAAACTGAATTGACCAAGAAGGATACCACAAAGTTTTGCTGTGATAAAGAGGCATATCAAAAGTTCAATGTAAAAAACAATATCTGTATTCTTATGTTCTCAGTCTTCTAAAAGGTGATATTATTACCTTTAGGGTTCTCCAAAAAGCACAAGAATGTATTCCAGTAGGAAATAAAAAATAATGCATTCCCAGAGAAAGTATCCAAAAAGGCAATAAACAGAGAGATGGCATAACATTGTATGTGGTAATGTGGTGGATTTGTGGGATAGCCACCAGGTTCTGGATTTGTAAAATCTAACCTACATGCACACATTCTCTCGCTTTATCTCACTCTCTGTATCTCTTTTTCCCTATAGAAAAGAGTACAGTACAGAATTGTATGAAGAGAAATGTCAAATTAAATCTAGAAATAACACTCATAAAAACCTATATGACCTTGTCATATAGTTTAAAAAACGTCAACTGAAATTAAAAAGAAAAAAAAATGTGGATGAAAAAGCCCAAAATGTCAGACAGCCTACAGACTGTTGTCGCCATGTAATGAAACAGCCAACACCAGTCTGATAAGCTATTCGACACACTGGGAGAAATGCATGGAAATACTAATTCACACGAGAAGTAAAATAAAAAGGTAACAAAGTCTACTCACCAATGACAAATGGAATTAGATGTTCAAGCATTTATTCATTATTTGGTAACATAACATGTCCTGTTATAGCAGCTGAAAATGTGTTTTGCATTGACTGATGAGCATGCCAGCTAGCTGAGCACGCTCAAACCTCTCGCCTGTTTCTTTCGTTCTCTCTCTTTTTCATATCCTTCCTGCCAGCAGTACAGTGCATTGAGTTCAGCCTAGAGTTCAGCTAAGGTAACAGAAAAGAAACCCCACACTGTTCCATTTTTTTTAATGCCTGAAGCTTTCAGGCTAGCATTCCAAAGCAGTGTTACAAAAGAGCACAGATGAGGGAGAAACATTTTACAAGCATTTATTATAAATAGAAAGAAAGCAAAACGGAAACAAAAAAGCTTTTAACATCAAGAGACAGAAAACTATATACTAATACTGTGCTAATTCTAAGCCATAACAGACCTTTTTGATCAGATCTTTACCATTGTCTGGAAATTTCCAAATAAAAATACTATTTAATAAAGGAAAACATTATAATAGTCTAATAATTTAAGACAGCCTCTAATAAAATCAAGTTTAGTTAAGGCCTCAGTAAAACAAAAACATGGAATTCAAACATGTTAGCTTCTATTCGCTCATCATCTCTGACAAATGCAAGTTTATGTGATTGCATATATTAGTCAAAACCTGGTCTGACCAATATGCTTCTTTGTAGAAAATAACTAGAAAATAACTACCAACAATTATTGATCCTTATTACATTTTAGTTTAAAGGATGATAAAATACCCTACTTTAAAACCTCAATTAAACTTGTAATCAGATATATACTTATCATGATCAGTCATTGTAGGCAAAATTGAAGGCCTTAATGGTCAACAGGTTCCTGCAATTGTATGTGAAGTATAACGTAGAGCGGGGACGAAAGTACCATTTTTCTGAAAACGTCATTTTAAAAGATTTTTTTTAGACAGAAATAGACTTTTGATGTTATGAATAAATCACAAATGTGGTGGTATTTTGTACAAATGTTCTTCAGTATAATTTTATTTTAAGCATAATTTGCACATTTCTACTTTCGAGTTGGGTCAAAAGTTACACAAAAATGCAATCTAGATTAAATATAAAATTACATTCTCAGTTTAAATTTCTGTTTTATCAAATGTCATTTATACCTTATTTACTTTCAAACTGAAAAACTCTGACATGGCAAATTCAGCATGTTTTAAGCACTAAATAACCAGTAGATTGATATTACTGTGACACATGAAAAGAGAAATAGAACTTGTAAATAGGAAAAAAGTCCGACTGCTATAATTTACTTACCGACCCTGTTAGGTTACTAGCAGACCTAACCGCGGGAAACTGTGACGAAAGCAGGTGATATTTGGGAGCTCCGTCAACGGTTTGCGTGCTGAACGTGCGTTCATGGTTTGGAATGCATATGTAGTCAGGACTGTTAGAAAATTGGTTTGTTACTTCATCCTGTGTTACTTCCATCCCCGTTCTCCCCTAGATTATCGTGTTCTGTTAAAATGCATTGCACTGCTAAGTGGCTAAAGCAACCATGAATCACTTCAACCCCATTTACTTTAATAAAATTTGTTAGCAGAAATACAGAATCAACCAAAAAAAAAAGATTAAAAAAAAACAGATACATTCACAAAAAATGGTCACCACCTTCTCAAAAACACCCTGGAGAGCAAGTTTTCATACTACACAATGGAGAGAACACACAAATGTCAGTCATTCTAAAGAAACAGAACAATCAAAAATAGCATTAATATTTGGCAATTTTTTTCCTTCTAGATTGCAACTTAAAGCTTCTGAACTTCTGAAAGCTTCAACTACAGCTTCCAAAGTTAAACTGGCATTTTAATACCAGTTATATAGCTTTTCAAAACAGGAGTAATAAAAGGAAAAACATATAACAGATGAAATTAGTCAAAAGGCAGACCAACCTAGAACAGCAGTGAGTTAAAACGTGTATTGTCTTTGTTTCCACTGAGTTGTGAGAGATTGTTATTGGCAGGAATTAGCAGTAGAATTCCCCCACCCTCTCAACCTCTGGGGGCCACTCCTGTCTCAGTTAGCCTACATTGAGTTCAACTGAGTTCGCTTAGGGGATGGGGGATGGAGGGCGCGGGTTGTGAGTGGAGTGGGGAGTGTACATTTCAGTCATAGCAGCTCCACCTGCTTAGCATGACTCAGCATCCCTCAGGAGCCAGACCCTGAACCGTTTAAACCACTCTGTTTTAACCCGAGCCACACAATCAACGTTGTTACAGTGCCCTCTCCCAGCAACCAAATTTAATATGAATGTACAGTGCATCAGCAGACAGCTATTAAGGAATAGCATTAAAACACAAGAAATAAAAAATTTATACTCACTGCTGGTGCATCTTCCACGTCTAAAGGTACGCTTTGTGAAGATAGGCGATAAACTGTTATAGAAGTTAAAAAGATAAGTAAAGCTCCACACCCACACTAATGGTTAATTCCAGAATGTAAGCTTAGCCATATAACATTTTTCCTGAGCAGAATTGTAACAAGAGATTACATATAAATGATATAAGATTGAGGGAGCCCTTAGGAAATTATAACGCCAAGAATCATTCACACTGCTTTGGAGTGTCCCTTAGCTGAAAAGAAGGAAGAAATGAATGATTTCTGAGAACTCTCACATTTATCACCAACAGTTCCTGTAAGACCTGGTTTCAGCCAATTAATGGGGAAGTGAGTCGAAGCTGTGTCATCACTGGCTGAAAAAGAGTATAAAGTCCAGCCCACTTGTAGGGAAGAGGAGGAGTCTCAGGACAGACAGCCCATATTAGGAAAGCCCTTTTACAAGATTTAGCCACCAACTACCACCCTTCCTTTTCTCTCCTCACCCCCAAAGACACTTGCATTTAAATGGATGGCCATGCAAAAAAAAAAAAAAAGGAAGATTGGCATGGTATGACATTGCCCCTTGCTAGTTAGGCAGGGGTAAGCAATCAATCTCACAAATTTAGTAATGTTCTCTTTAGTATGAAACGAAAGCATGTCACGGCCACATTGTCGCAATTATGTAAAACAAATATTTACACTGGACTAGCGTGCCTTTCAGACTATTTTGTACATAACATTAAAAAAGGAAATTTTTTACACATGTTCCTGTATTTGTTGAAAATATGTAATAAATTTCTAAGTACTTTGTCAAAGCACCAAACAGTTTTTCTAATGATTATTAAAAAAAATTTACTTTTTAAAAATTAAAAATTTACTAGGTTTCTTTGGGAAAAATATATACACACAAACATTAAAATGATTACAACTGTTACAAACTACACTACACAAATTAAAAACACACATTAAATTAAAATAAATTTTTATTTTAAAACCAAGCAATGGCTTTAATAAATTTGAAATGTATTTGTGCTATAAAATAATAATCTTTATCCACTGGTAAACTCACCTTTGACTAGAGTACACAATTTTGAAAATGTCAGAGTGCAAATCTGTTAGCATGGTGTTGGGAAAAAAAACAATTCAAATGATTATTTGGCTTTAACTGAAAAGTGTTGTGTTTTACATGTCACATTATTTTCCCTAATATTTTAGCACCTAGCCAACTTGTGGGTCCTGATGGCGCCCTTATAGCTCAAGGCCTTATTTGTAATATAAAAAAAAGTATCCTATTCAATGTTTAGCTTTAGTGATTTTTTTTAATTATCAAGTTTTTAATTGGGTTAGTCCAATAACCCAATAGTTTAGGCAGCTAATTAATATAGCATATAAATAAGATAATATAGAAAATTATTGACTACTTAATTTTAAGTTGTCAGAACGGGAATTTATCACTGGACATAGACGGTTTAGAGCAGCTTTACAGAAATCCTAATGTATATTTGGAGCAATAAAGTATTAATTAATTGTCAATCAGCAGTATTATGGATGATGCTACACTCACCTTTAGACTACATAAACAGACCTACACCCACTTACCAAACATTGTACATTGATAAAATTATACAAAGATTTATATTTTAGTGAAAGTGAGAAAAGAAAGAAGTAGAAAGTGATATAACAAATTTATTTTAAATTGCTACTAGCTTCTCTTTGGATGTTAGTTTCAGTTTTAAGCTGACTTACAATACGTAAGTCCTATTTTGATTAAAAGTATTGTAGTTTAATTTGAAAAATATGATGGTCATTATCATGGCATGCAGCTTCGAGACTTCCAGTAATATGTGGTTACCAAATATAGCCCCCATAAAATACATATCGAAGCATTCACTCACTGTCACCAGAATACTGATCACTTACAGATGGCAGACAATTCTTTAATTTAGTGAGAAGTGTGCATTTTCCAGATTAGTCATTTTTTGGAATACCCTGTAAGACCTGTATACCATGGACTTATTTTTACTGAGTTTGGGTTTAACCTTGTACTGTGTTTGCTTCTGTTGTACCAAGTTAGGTACTGGAGGCGTAATAGTTTAAAGACCCATGGAACCATAACAGAACCCCTCCCCTTCCACAAGCAGCTGGAGGAGGCGCAAGGATAACGATGAGGCCAAGGGATGAGTGTGAGAATGATGGCGAGGTCAGAAGGATGAATGAGGACAACGGCGAGGCAGCAAAGCCACAGGGGGTTGCATGAGCAACGGGGAAGACAGAGGACACAAGCAAGGATGACCGCAATGCCAGGTGGATGGAGCAACATCCTCAATCAAGTATGGAGGCAGAGCAATTTCCTCAGCTGAGCAATGAGTCAAATCAATGTCCTCAGCCAAGCAAGGAGGCTGAGCATTATCCTCACCCAGGCAAGTACCTGGCTGTACCCACGTTGCTCCATGAGTTTCATTATTGAAGCTGGAATAACTGTCTTCATTAAAGTCTCCTTTTTTTCTCAACTTCTCAAATTTCTCAACTTGTTCAATAACCTTTAGTGGCTGTTTTTGAAACATATTTGTGTTATATGAATTAGGCCTATAGACAATACCAGCAGTTAAATCAACACATGGAACTACAACATATAACCATTCTACATTCCAGAGCTCAGGAGTAAAGATAGTGCATACTTTCATTACAATATACACCAACACCACCTCCCCTCTGGTGTTTTAGTTTACTAAAAAGTGCATTGCTGTTATCATAGCACTTAATTCTTTGGGAGTGACTGAACACAAATCCTGGTATTTGAAAATCTTGATGTTGTTCAACATTTAGCCATGTTTCTGCTAAACAAATATAGTCAGCATTCATTATAACTGTATGTGCCACATCTTGAAAGTGAACTCTCCAGACTTTGCACATCATTCAGTGCTAATTTCAACAGATGTGCTGAACTCGTACTTTTCCACTGTATATTGTGGCATATTTTCTATTGCCAGCTCTACTGTCATTACAATATATAATGGTCTTTTTGAATGGTGATGCTGGTTCTTAAATTCTAGAGAATTCACAATCGCGAATATGATATATTCATCATATATGATGACTATGAATCAACATGAGCCAAAGAATCCGAAGCGAGAGGCATATTAATTTCTATGTGTGTTTTATGTAAATCGTTGATTACTACAAAGGCTACAAATTGGGCTTGATCCCATTAATCTCTGCATGCAGCTATATTTGTTATTGTTGTTGCTGTTGGTATAGAATTTGAGCAATAGGCCAAAGAATGCAATTTAAACAACAAAAAGTTCTTTATTTTAAATAAAACTAGCAATTATCAGAAAAGAAAAAGTAACACAATGCTTGCTTTATTTTGTTTATTTATAACACACACACACACATGTTTATCAGCAGTCAAAGCTTTATGAAGAAGCAAGTATGATATTTACTATTACTAAATTTAATACTATAAAAATCTTATTGGAGGCTTTAGTTTTGACTCTTAAAGACGTCAAATTTTTACTTTTGCATTAATTTCAAGGATAAACATTGGAAAATCCTCCTGAAGGTTTTTGAATGCTTCATTTGATTAGTGCCTTTAATTTTTCTTACGAGATCAGACAATCGCATTTCATTGTTTCATCACATACAATATTTTTTGACTGCTGATGAACATAAAATATAATATTGTATTATAATACAATAATAATATTATATATAAATATATATTATTATAAATTCTACATCTGATAAATTCTATATAAAAACAACAAAAAACAACAATAATAAATATAGCTGCAAGCAGCAATTATCGGGGTCAAGCCCAATTTGTA
>JAOUQX010000008.1:7155720-7166202 GCA_028566295.1 Liobagrus marginatus | reverse complement strand
GAGTCTAGGTTCAAAAATGTTCAAAATATCCACATTTTACACGTTGTTTTAACGTTGTTTGGTTATAAGAAAATGATTTTAAAAGTGAAATTTTCTCGTTATATAAACATTTTCTTAAGATTTTTAACAATTATGGAAAATGTTCTCAAACATCCTTTAAATGTCAGTACATAATACAATAGTAGAAGCATACTTTTGAAACTTGTGGTTGATTTTTTCGCTATTCGCTTTTACAGGGAGACTGCTTGCACTTTCTCACGCAGTCACACACATAGATCTCTTTGTTCTGCATTTACTCAGCTTTCCCCCTTTTTTTGTTAGCACACAAAGTACGGTAGTTTAATTAAGCACAGGTGTGCGTAACCACTCGGCTACACTCATTTAAAAACCTCCAGCTTTCCACAGCAATCTATAAGATTGTAGAAGATAGTATAGTGGAAAGCCAATAATGAAATGTACGGTACGTCAATAACAAATGTAATGGAAAAACACCCAGCTATTACTAAGGTCAATTTAGCTTTAAATGATCAATTATAATTTTCCAGTTTTTCTAAACAACTTCAGGCTGATTGTGGGCAGTCACGCGTTACTTAGTGTGGGCAACCCGCAGCCAGCTAACACCGACTGAACATAAGGGGCCTGCTGTCTGTCTGTCCGTCTGTCTGTTCGTTGTATATCCATATCCTGTTCAAGGTCCACTTCCTGTAACTATTTAAAGTTTTTAATTCAATTCAATGAGCTATATTAACATGACTGTAGCAGTTACAGTGTTGTTAAATACTACTATTTTGCAAGGTCTAGATAATATGTAGTCCTTTAATTTCAAGGCTATGTAAAAAAGATCGTTTTAAAAACCCAAAAGAAAGAACTTTTTCGTAAGCACATGATTCTCAAAGGTTATTTAATGCGCAGGTTTTTTTTTTAAAAACTCATTTCTAAAACGCAAACCTACTTAACTATGAGTATATCATCACTGATTATATTTTGTTTTGCCTTAAACTTTTCTGTACTCATGAGTATTCTTTATTCAAACTTACACAGGTTAACATTGTCCAATATACATAGTAAGACAATTTACAGTATATTACATTATAATGTACATGTGATGCAAAGTGTGCATGTGTGTCATGCACGAATTGAAAGCATTATACAATATACTCACAAAAGCAGACCAGGGAAGGGTAGAAACCCTAATGCAGGATGATTGAAGGAAACAGGATGATATGAGTATAATCTGGTAGACTGACAGCCTGGGAAAAGAAGCTGTCCTTAAAGCGGTTCATTCAGGAACAAATACTGTGGTACAAGCAGATAGCAAATTCTTTTATTGGTCTGACAGACAAAAAACAGGAAAAATATTCTTTTTGGGTTTAGTAGACAAAGGGTAGAGGAGGAGAAAAGAGGAAAGTGTCAGTTACCAAATTAAAGTTAGGAATGAACCAGGGTCAAGAAAAGACAGAAAGGCTACAAGAAGCCACAGAGAAAGTCAAGGGTATCAAGTTATGATCAGACGTGAAGTGGGGTAGCGATCATGACTGAAGCTGGAAATTAGAAGAGTCAAGTTAGATATGTACATTACATCACATTGTATGACATCACAAACATATTCGTCCTCTAAAATGAAAGAAGTAACAGCAGTTATTATTACTTACTATTTCCTCAGAGATAGTTTATTAAAAGATCCATAAAAATATAGATCAAGAGTAACAGGAAACATCTTCAGCAGGGAAAGAATGAAGTAAGTCTAGACCAAAAGCATCTTTAAACATGCTCTATTACTTTGATCTATATTTTTACATTCTAAGCAATGCAGTGGATATCACAAAATATGGACCGGTAGGCAGGTTGTATTTCCTAAAATTAAAAAAAGCTAACCATACTAATCCAATTTGAGATATATCACAATGACTGTAAGTGGCTCTTCCAGTTAATGTTAATCAAGAAAACGACCTTTTTTACAGCCCATTCTTGAAATAGCATTCCTGTCTGATTGTTAGCCTTGGGGCATTTACTAGGAATAGACTTGTTCCATTAACCTTTTAAAACACTGTTTTACTATCAATAGAAATTGTCTACTGACATTTTGCCGAACTTAACCCATGAATAAATCTAAAGATGGCTATTTTGTAAAGTGTATTGGAGGTATGTTGCAGAATTACAGTGAAATCATTTATGAAGAAATGCGAAAACGGTGCAGAATTGTGCAAAAAGTACACATAACCGATTTAACAGACTCACTGGAAACTACTCAAGATACTTGAATCAACACTCATGAATATTTATGACACTATGGAAAGTTGTATCTGTTCAGGTTTGACTACCGGTGAAAAACTTATCTGACTGATCAGGTAACCAGATAAAAGCTTAAAGACCTGTTAATCTAAAACTTGCAAGCTATATAAACCAGTGGTTTTCCTTCCAGACTCAAACAGAAAAAAATATTTATCAGAAAGACACTTTAAGCAAAGATACCAACATGCTTTCAAGAATTGGTGTCCTGATGTTCCTTGCCTCAACTTCATCTGCCTTTGAAAGAGAACAGCAAACTCGTTTTGCAGCCAACAGTCCTTGTACGTATTCCATTAAGTTTTTCTTTACAATTATTTTATACATTTTGTTCCATTTGCTTGCATAACTTGACAGAATTATTAGACTACATAGAACTATTTTTATTGTGTTGTTTAAGTGTTGTAATTGTTAGAAACTGCTTTTTCCCATGGTTTAGTGGAAGTGGTCCGCTGTCTAAACAGTGCTCCACAAATAGGTTGCAGCACATTCTCCTGCTTGGAAAATTCTACTTGTGATACTGATGGCATGCATGACATCTGTAACATCTTTCTCCATGCAGCGGCAGTTTTTAACACAGAGGTAGTAAAGAAAATAAATGATTGAATGAGCTATAACTAATGATACTTTGATAATCAAGTTCAACTTCTTAATGAATGTATATGTATATAAAATGTAAATGTAAAAATGAATGTGTCATAAATGTATGAAAAGTCCTTTTAATAACAAAATTATTTGAATATCATATGTAGGGTAAGACCTTTGTCAAGGAGAGCATTAAGTGCATTGCAAATGGCATCAGCTCCAGAGCTTTTCAGACCATCCGTCGCTGCGGCACCTTTCAGAAATTAATTAGTGATGTACAAGAGGAATGCTACAAAAAACTGGACATCTGTGGAATAGCCCGCTCAAACGCTGAAGCTATTGGAGAAGTAGTGCAAGTGCCTAGACATTTTCCAAACAGGTAACTAATAAAAATTTCCTTAAGGATGTTCTTACAAGCTATCGCAAGCAAGACTGTTGCACAATATAACAGTACAATTAAAGCCCTGTGATAAACTGTTGTGTATCAAAGTTAAAGTTAAAGCTAAAGTTGTGTAGCTACTCCTGATCTATTTTGAAGGAGGTTCATCATAGCCACTGCATTCCTCAGAATGTAAAAATATAGATAAAAGTCATAGAGAATGCAACATAAATAACAACACCAAATATATAAATGTTTAAATTAAGTCAACAAATGATAATCTCGTATGGGAAAAATAATGCATTTCTGTCACAGTGGTGGGTCTCAAGTAGAGGCCTTCTTCAGTTTTGTTTCATAATGCTCTAATGAAGTAAAGAAATCATTAGACTAAGGTGCCATTTTATTAACAGTGCCAATCCTCTCAGGTAAAGAATCCATAAGTGTTTTAAACATTTCCTGGGTTCAGCAGGTATTCAGACGTTTCTGTTCAGAATATTATTTTTAATGGGATTCTTTATATGGTCATGGCAAATGTAATGTGTAATGTTCTTAGCATATCACCCATTACAAGAAATAAATTGTTTGCATAGAGGTAAAATGCATTTCAGTGCAACCCACATTAAAGGCAAAGAATTTTTTATCTTCGAAATTTATATTTTATTTTATGTAGGCTTGATTGCAAGAAGGAAATAACGTTGATTATATTTTGTAACTTTTGTGTTACATGAGTAAAATATTATTTTGGAAAATATGCACCATATAGTTTCTGAAGCCTGACTCATGTAACTTCTTAATCCTTTGCATTGTAGGTACTATAGCACACTGCTGCAAAGCCTTTTAAACTGTGATGAAGAGACTGTGGATGCTGTCCGCTCCGGGCTTGTGGCTAGGCTAGGCCCCGACATGCTCACCTTCTTTCAGCTGCTGCAAAAGAAGCATTGTCCCCCCCAGGATTTTGGCCATAGTACTGCTGCAATAGATGACATAGAGAGCTTCCGCTGGCCCATGGGGGTACCCATGTTCAAGATCCAAACTGATTTGCACAACAGGGAACCAAATCACCTCTTTGCTAAGAAACGCTCAATTGAAGATAAGTTAATAAATACTAAGAACCTAAACACATCAAAGAAATAATTTAAAGGAAAAGTTTTATTTACCTAACCCAAATATAGTCAATCAGCCATAGCAAATTTGGCAAAAAAAACATTTTAAAAATTTTTTAGTGCCCATCACAGAAACCATAAGAATCAAAGTTATAAAAAATGACTACTTATTAGCATCTTGTGAATAGTTCTAAATATCATGTACTTCCTTCAAATAAACAAATAATGCCAAAAAGACTTGCCGTTGTGGTTTCTGACAATGTATGTCTTAAATTTTTGTGTTTATTTTAATATCTCAATATTAAACTGTTCTGCTAAATTAGTTCAAATAATTTATTTGAAACATTTTGTCTTCACTGTATTGAAATTACTGCAACATTCACAAAAATTTCTCTGTCTGCCTTAATGACATATGAAGCCCATATGTTGTGGTTTATCACTTCTTCCTTACAAACTATTTCATAAATCTCTATTGCCTTTTCTAAAGTTAGTTCATTATTTTTTCATATTGTGGCAACACAGATATCATGCTCGTGCTGGTCTGCACGAGCAGAGATCCAATTTTCATAATTTTATGAAGTGGTACCTTCACCACACGCGTATACTCTTTGCTCATTCTGATTCAAAATCATCATATGATCAAGAAATCTAAAGACCACAGTTATGATATTAGACCAAAATATACAAAAAAGGTTTATAATTTATCATATAATATTACATTGTGCACAAGCACAGCGCACCTAATTTAAAAGCTGATTTTCTTCCTGTTTGTTTTGTTAGAGTTCATTCCGTGATTCATCTTTTTCCATTTATGTGTGTGTGTGTGTGTGTGTGTGTGTGTGTGTGTGTGTGTGTGTGTCAAGTTGCTGTGGTGACGCTGTGACGGCATAGTGGACCTTAATAGTGATGTATTTTATTTCCAATCTTTTATATTAAATAACTTTTGACACGTTGGTCCTAGAAACCTCAAAGTTGGTATGGTATCATATCATATTGTGTTGTGTTTTCTTGGCATGCCAATTTCATAATTTTTGACATAGGAAAAATTGGACTTCTCATAGAACACTTCAGGAAGAAAATAAATTATTACATAACTTATCGTACGATTAAAATAGGGGTCTCACCCATGCGGGGCTTGACCCCTATGTAAGTGACGCCCAGAATGGCCGACCATAGAATGGTTTGACACGCCATGGTTTGACATGGCATTCCTTAAGAAATTCCTCAAGAAATTCCTCAAGAAAATTCTCAAGCAATACAGGTGATGGTGACGCAACGGTATAAGGCTCTGGGTCAGTGATCATAGGGTTGGGGGTTCAAGCCTTGCACCGGCAAGCTACCATCATTGGGTCCTTGAGCAAGACCCTTAACCTCACTTGCTCCAGGGGCGCCGTTAGTTCTGGCTGACACCAGCGTATTCATATGCTGGGATATGTGGAATAAAAACATTTCACTGCATGTATGTGTGGGTATGTATGTGATAAATACGATCTGAAAAAAATGAAATGTCAGTAATCATTCAGATCTTTAATTAAATTAAAATCTAAAGAGACCACATTTATGATATTAGACCAAAATATATAAAACAACTCTGTTTATGCTGCTAAATAGCAAAGGGGCTATAATTTATCATAACAAATTATTACAGTGTGCAGTAGTGCAGAGCATCCAAAGATTATTATTTGAAAAAGCCAAATTCAAATAAAAGATTTAATTCTTTTTAACCCCAGTAAGTGGCTCTGCTACGTAACATTGTATTTCAGGACATCTGTGAGTTGTAGGCTTTGTAGTCATTAAGCTGCCATTATTGTAGTTATGTATGTGACATAATCCTGACAGTGTCATAAAGGCTGTCAAAAACTCCAATATCTTAAAATTGCAATCATATTTATAACTTTTGCGTAGGTCCTAGAAACAAACAAATGTGTGTCCCTGATTTCTTGGCTCACAATGATTCAAAATACAACTCCGTGTATTGTCATTTGTTGTCTTAAATAAGTAAACTTCATACATGTTTTAATGTTTAATATTTAATAATACGAAAAAAAACAATGAATGCAATAGGGGTCTCCGCTCCTTCGGGGCTTGACCCCTAATAATAAAAAAAATTTACAAATACAATACAAAATATCCCCGAATGGTCGTGTTTGATTTCTTATTTTTCTAATACTAATAGAGCAATTACAATAGTGTCCTTGCGCCACAATGTTTGGGCCCGAGTCGCAATATAAAAACACGAAACAGTCACGTGATTGGGTATCTCGAATGACGATCCGCACGTCAACGATCACGTGACTACAGCAACGCAAGCATTTGCACACTGCCTTGGTAAACAATGTTCTGCGTCAAAAGCGCCGAAGCTTAATTGTTAAATCACTTGCAGCTACTTTTTGCTTTCTGGACGAAAATCATAGACCCTTTTAAAACATGGCACTAAGACGGGGAGTCAACAGCCTGCAATTTAATCAAGACCAAAGTGAGTAAAGGTTTATGAGCATTTTTGTTGTTTTTTCAGGTTTTCGTTTATGTAATGAGCTGGCATTGTGGATGATCTGGCAAAATGAATAGTTTATAGTGCGGTTTGTGTGCAACTGTTTACAGCATTTTACAGCAGATGCCCTTATCCAGAGCGACGTACGCGAGCGTTTTAAAGTCTCTATCAAGGAATATTTCAATTCCGGTTCGTTAGATTACAACGAACTGCACCAAACATAAACCTGTTGAAAAAAAATATCGTTTGTTAGAAGTGTTTTTTTAACTGACGTTTTAATCTTGGCGTAGGTTTAGACTTCGTTTAGTCGAGCCAACTTAACAAGGCTGTCTTATTCTAACAAACGCAGCTTGTGCTACTACAAAACAAAGCTAATTGTTGGCGCCGTTGAGTTACTTTGCCAACAGCTGTTTTTTGTATATATACCTGCTTCGAATCTGGTTATTTTGAAGCGTAGAATTCTGTTGGCCTTGTGTTTCCGTAATTTCTTCGGGCGGAAACAACACTCTCGGATAATTGTTCCGACGAAGCATTTATAACATAAATATAACTTTTAAAAGATATATATTTTCAAGATTTCTTGCCATAAAAATAAATCTTCAAAAGATTATATTTCTGCTTGTGCACTATTGCCATAATTCATAAAGCAGTGGCTTACCGTTCTCTCGCTCTCTCGCTCTCTCTCTCTCTCTCTCTAGGTGTATATATATATTAACTTTTTCTAGAATTTTGTCTTTAGTTTAGTTGGATTATTATATTTATTAGTGTACTCATAAATCAAATTGCAATATTGTATGGTATGTAAACACAACAGATACAGTAATACTGACTTGACAGTTGTATGCAGCATTATATTTTGAATCTCTAATGCTTTTACAATAAAAAAAACTTCACTTATAAAACTACTCTTCTATAAAAAGTAACAAAGTAACTACAACTTTTTTGTAATAATCAACACAAAGGTCAGTAACTGTTTTTTTAACATATTGCAATAGCAACATAATACAGGATTTTACAATAATCTATTTATATGAACACAATACACTAATTACAAAATTTCAATATAATTAACTTTTGATAACTAATAAGTGTTTAAATAAAAAACCATCCTTAGTTTTCTGACTGGCAAAGTCTATTTTTTGTATTTTTCCTTGAGATCATGTTTTTATTAAACATGTCAAGTCAAGTTTTATTGTCATTAAACAGTTATAGCTGATGCAATACACAGTGAAACGAAGCAACGTTTCTACAGGACCATAAATGTTGTTAAGGTGACTGTGCATAAATGGTATATTAAGTATTAACAGTTTTCAAAGTGACTGTGCATAAATGGTATATTCAGATGCAGACAAGTTACGGTATTTATGCTGCCACCTATTCAGCAATAATGCCTATTTGAGGATCAGAACCATTGGAACAGGGAGACCTTGGACAAATAGTTTGGATTTTTTTTGTAACATCCTGTCAAGAGCTGTGTGTGCCTGTGACATACCTGAAGTATTGGCACACGGATGTACTATGGAGAGAAGGCAAGCAAGTGCAGCCATGGTGATGCTCTTTGCAATGTTGCATTTTCTTGCTCTTTGCTTTCAATTCAGTTATATTGTTTTTGATCTTTTCATATTTTTCTAATTTTCAAAGTGAGATATTCTGTCTGTAATGTTTCAGTGTGTCTGCCTTTTTAATGTTATTCTTTGTTAGGTTGTTTTTGTTGTGCCATGGAGACTGGCGTTCGGATTTACAATGTGGAACCACTTATGGAAAAAGGACACCTAGGTGAGGAATGCTTTTTCAGCCTTCATTTTTTTTTCAATTTTATTTTTCTTTTGAGTTTTTACTCATTTTAATTAAATTTTTTTTTTTCAATTTTATTTTTCTGTTGAGTTTTTACTCATTTTAATTATTATTATAGACCATGAACAGGTTGGCAGCATTAATCATTGCTCAATGCTACATCGGTCAAATCTCTTGGCTCTAGTTGGTGGAGGTATTAATCCTAAATTTTCAGAGATATCAGGTATGCGTCTCAGCTTTTTCACACCTGTTTACACCTCAATTGCTTAGTTTTAATCTTTTTTCAAATTTACTGGATATTTGCAGTGTTAATCTGGGATGATGCTCATGAGGTCAAAGATGGCAAGGATAAATTAGTCCTAGAGTTCACATTTACAAAGCCCGTTCTGGCAGTGCGCATGAGACATGACAAGTAAGAACGTAATTTTTTTTACCAATCTGGACTTTATCAGTGTACAGTCATGTGGCTATATTGTTGAATGCACTTATTTAATTGTATTTAAAGAATCATCATCGTCTTGAAGAACAGGATCTATGTATATAATTTCCCTGACAACCCTGTGAAACTCTTTGAATTTGACACTCGAGATAATCCAAAAGGTATTTTTTAATTCATGCTTGCATTTGAACTGATCTCTGTGTGTTGAGTATTTTTTTCATGAACTAAACCATCAAATTCAAACTGTTCCTAGGTCTTTGCGAGATGTGTCCCAGTTTGGAGAAGCAATTATTGGTTTTTCCTGGGCACAAATGTGGTAGTTTACAGTTGGTGGTAAGTAGCCAAAGCATTTTAGTCTGTTCTTACTCAGATCTTACTGTGTATTACTATGATTTGGACCATTTTCCCATGTATTAACATACAATACATGTAAGTTCAAGTTCAAAGTTTATTTGTCACATGTACATTATACGTGGTACAACATACAGTGAAATGCTTTGATGAATAACTGAACGTTTGCTGTAAGTTGGGGTGAGGGAGAGAAAGAAATTGTAAAGGGGGTTGGTTGCATATAAATACTATTGACAATAGGTACAGTAATTACTAATTACAAATGTGCATCTATATGCAATATGTATATGACAATAATAATAATAAAATACTAAAATATAGTATACCAAAGTGTACCTATTATAATATACTATAAATATACATTGTATGTTAACATTCTATACATGATATACTATAAGTATACAGTGTATATACATATTATGCTGTAAATATACAGTACGTATAGATTCTGTGCAATTTGTGCATGTGTGTGTGCGCAAAAGAGAGTCTCAGGAGAATGAAAAAGAAAAAGGGCAAGAAGCAAGAAAATCTAAAAAAAAGCAAAAAACAAGAGTCCTGATGTGTGTGTGTGTGTTTATTTTATAAGATGTAGATTTTGATTCAGGGCATGGATAGCTTGCGGATGTAATGTATATTATGGATTTGGGGAAAAAATCGATTCTTAGATGCATCGCGATGTGGACGATTCACAAATTTAAAAAATAATTTCTCTAAATGTTAATTGATGACGTACTGTTGACGGAACACAATGTGGAGCGCTGCGGAAAGTGCAGCGCCCGGACAATCTGTGATGTGCACATAACGTAACACGTGCGTGACGGTTGAACAGAAAACATCTGAGCGGCACTTGAATTAAAGGCTAACGTTTGGAAGCACGTTGGCTTCTATAGCGTTGAAGCGAAACATAACGTGGACAAGCTGTGTTGGAGGAATTTCCAAACTGAACACATGCTTTGTTAAACAGATTGTGTTAGGCTTCCCTAGGTGGCTAATATTATTATTGCATGACTTACGTTGTGTTTAAATCTCAGTGCTGTTTAAATCTCAGTGCTGT
>JAOUQX010000008.1:7124926-7139405 GCA_028566295.1 Liobagrus marginatus | reverse complement strand
AAAAACCCTGCGTGATGAACCGAAGATTTCAAATTTCGATTCATCAGTCCATAAGACCTTCTTCCAGTCTTCAGTAGCCCACTGGCGGTGCTTCATGGCCCAGGCAAGCCACGTTTTCTTATTTTGCCATCTTAGCAATGGCTTTCTTTCTAAAACTTTTTACCGGTAGTGTATATTTAACCTTGCTTGGTCCGTTACCTTATTTTTGTGAAATGGAGTAATTGTGTATTGCATTATTGTGGAATGGAATAGTTTTATTTATTATTCATTCGTTGTCCACTGCTTATCCTGTGTAGGGGTGCGGTGCGCTGGCGCCTATCCTAGCTAACTTGGGGCATGATGCGAGGTACATTTTGCATCATTTGATCCAGAGCGACTTACAACCGAGCCATTTAGGTTTAAGGGCCTTGCTCAGGGGCCTAGCAGTGGTAGCTTGGTATTGCTAGGAATCAAAACCTGGTCGTCAGATTAGCAGTCCAACACCTTATCCACTGAGCTACGACTTCCCTGTCCACGGGTACACACTAGACAATTGGGAGTTAATCGCAATGCTAATAACACTTGAAGACAGAACCATTCACACTCCCGTTTAATCTTATCAACAATTTAGAGTACCAAGCGGGCCAACAGCTCCCAACCCGATCACCATTTTTAACACTGTGACTAGGGTTGCCACCTGTCCCTTAAAACCAGGAATCGTCCCATATCTGAATTTAATAGTGTCCCATTTTGAATAAATACAAAAGTACCAGTGTGAGTGGGAGAACAACATTCCCGCAAGAGCTTACAGAAGTCAGAGCACAGTCTCTCAGTTCTTCATAACTCAAGCATCTTCCGAGGCAGATGTTAATGCAGTTTTACAATTGACATCAATTATTATATGATTGTTTACATTAGATTTAATTTGCTGCCTATTTGTTAAATGTTAGTGTAAATGAATCGCATCCCTTCATTATAATTTCTTTATTAAGACTGAGGCGAACAGACACAAGCATTATTTTAATAACAGATTAGAGCTATATATTTCAGAATTATTTAATAAAACATTCACATCTATGTGAAGAAAATCTAATATAGATAATTGCATCCTTCAATACTATAGCATTACCAAAAGCCTATATAAAACTGAATATTTACATATATACAATTAACAACATAATAAAGATGACACTATTACTTGCATTTAGAAATGTTTGTGGATTATTTGCGTAGTTTCATTTTTGTTTGGTAGGGTATTATTGCAAACAATGCGAATTTATTTTATTTTCATTAGCAATTTCTCATTAAGAGTTTAAAGCGTGTACATCATACATAGTACAAATACAGTGAAATGCTTTGATGACGCAGTAAATAGGGGTGAGGGAGAGAAGTGTACAGGGGGGTTGGTTGCATATAAATAAGATTTACAATAAGTACAGTAATTACAAATGTACATCTATATGCAATATGTATACGTGCAATAATATAATATATACAGTGTTCATATACAATTTGTGCATCTGTGTATGCAAAAGAAAGTCCAAGATAGAGTCCTGTGCCGATGTGTGTGCAAAAAAAAACAAAAGGGGGTCCTGTTGTATGTCTGTGTGTTATGTAGGATAGTTCTGGTTGAGGGCCCGGATAGCTTGCGGAAAGAAACTTTTCATTCTCTCTTCTGTTCGCTTTCAAGGAGCGGAAACGCTTCCCTGACTGTAACAGAGAGAACAGTCCGTTGTTGTGATGGTTGAGGTCAGTGACTCATCCTATGATATAAATCTGATAAATTAAATACATAACCTAGACGTTACCTTACAACTAGTATCTGCACAAAAGCATGGAAATGCCAGTCAATTTTAAGTTCCGAGTGAGAGGGCGAGAACGAGAGCTCCTACCGTGATGTGCCTTCATGTCGATGCGTTGAAACACGGGCAAGGGCGGAATTTACAATTGCTTAAGGTCTCAATGCTAATGTCTATGGCAGGTTTGTGCTATATTTTTATTTAGATTGATTCTATAAGTCGTTTTCGAAGCCTGAAGAATGGTATGACCAAGTCTGAGTAAAAGCTTCACAAATATGCCATTTTTAAGGCAGTCAGTGGGAAGTTTTTACGGTGTGGCCAACAGGCAACGGTGTTAACTGATGCCCTTAACAATGCATCCCGCCCCCCCAACACCTGGCATCCCCCGCGAAATGGTTCATAGACGTTTATTAAACTATAGAACAGCGTGAGCCGGAAGCGGTGCGCCTTATGCAGGCAGCGCTAATATTCTGGGTGTGTGTATATGCTCTGAGAACAGGGATATTTTAAAATGTTTCATGTACCTTAACATGTCAAGACCATGTTTAACAAACCAAATATGTGTAACAAATTATTAATAAAGCATACAATGCAATGAGTCCATAATATGAACATGAGCCGTTTTATAGCTTGTTTATCCTTTTCCTCCCATGGAAGACAATAAATAAATTATCGTGTTGCGTTTATATTATGGACTCCTCTGCTTGTCTGCACATTGTATGCTTCAATTAATAACGTGTTTACCGAGGTTAGTTTATGAAAAACACTGTCTTGATGCATTAAGCTACGTTAAGCCTTTCGCTATAATTGTTGAGAGTTTCTTCAATTAACTGTTTAAAAGATTTGTGATTCTTTTTCTAGGTACTGAAGTGATGAGTACAACCTCATGCTGATACTGAGCTCGTGGCAAGGAGAGCCATTGAATAACTGTGAATGGAGTGAAGTGCAAATGAACGGCGAAGGTTCTGATCCAAGTGTGCCAAGCCCAGCGCTGGCAGGGTATTTGGGAAATGTTAGTTGTATTCTGTTCTCCACTACTGTCACATGTGCAACGCTATTAACTTGTGTGTAATTGGCTCTTTTAGTAGACAAACCATTCCTACTTAAATCATTTTTAAAATTATGGCAAATAAGGAAAACCTTTGTAAAAGGCGAAATTTCAGAAAGTTTGGGAATGCAGGTGTGGTGTTAACAGCATTAATATGATCACATTTTTAAACAAATTCTTTGTGGATTGGAGTTTTTTTAACTGCATTTTAAGTAGCTCTCTTGTTTTTTAGGCCAAGAATAGAGGTGCTGTAAGTGTATCCTGCCCTTGGTGTTCTGCAAAAGGACAGATAAATATACTTCGTTCATATGAAATCAACTTTAAAGAGTCCATTACACTTTGTACCGGTCCGCTGGTAAGCCTCATTACTCATTAATATGGAAATCTGCGTACATACCTATTTATTAGTATGATGGGAAATGTAGATTTTAGGAAATGTATATTTAAAGATGGACGTAAAATATTACATTATTTTTTCCAAAAAGAATCTGCAGCACTGAGTAACATTTTAATTTTGCCTCTTCAGTGCCTTTTTCCTTTAGTTAGCAAGCCATTGGACAATATCTGCCCGAGCTTTCCATCGCAAGATATACAGGGGTGCAAGAGGAAGTTTTATCTCGCCTTAGAGACGAAAAACCCTGATCAATCTCACAAGCGTTGGAAGAAGTTTGATCAGGATATTGTGCCTGATGGGAAGTGTTGGAAAGTGGATGTTGATGGCTGCAGATTGTCTGACAAGTCAAGCAAAAAGAGACTGTTAATTGAAGAACACCAGAAGCAGCAAAAAGTTGAGAATGCTGTTAAGACAACTGATGCATCTTGTATCATTAGCGGGGATTCAGAATTGTCTGATGATTTAAAAGTGAGAGACCCTCCCAGCAGGGAGGTACCACCTATGGGTTTAAATGTGCAAGATTTGACACAGTTAGTACCTACCCATCAGCATTTATTCTGGAGAAATAAGGATAACTTGTGTTGGTTAGATTCACTGCTTGTGGCCCTTGTACACTTCAGGTTAATTAGAGAAGCTTCTTCTGAGAATGTATGCTTGACTGAGAAATTCCACTGCAAAAAATTTACTGTGAAGAACCTGTGTGTAACCTACAAGAAGTTATACGCCTATATTAAAGCCAAGGAACAACTGTGCCAAGGTCAGTGTGTTGGTATGTTTGTGTTTTTTTTAATTTATTTTGTGTGGGGGGTTGGCAATAATTCTCATGCAGTATGTGACCATATGTTTTTTCCCCCCAATAGACACCATTGTACGAGTGCCTTCTGATGATCTCCGGTATGTAGCGCAAGAGATGGAAGCTCTTCGAATGTCTGCCTTCCAGTTCCTCCAGCCAAAGCTACAGTGTGAACTAGGTAAGAAAAACCATAAATTATGTAAAATATATAATTCCCATTCATTTTTTAATATTCTTGAAAGCATTGCCACTGCAATTGCAATGGTGGATAACAGGAAAAAATGTCTTTTCTCAAGAATCATAGAGTTTTTCATTTGCATTTTGAAACCTGCTTTGAACATACGTCTTTTTGAACATTAGTTCTCTTTTCCTATAAGTTGTATATGCGTTGGTCTGCTTGAGGTAGCCTGAAGTAGGGATGCACTGACATGAAAATTCTAATCAGCAAAATGGTTTCTGCAAACAGCCATTTTTGCATCTTTCTCCAACAAAAACTTCATTATTCTGTCAAATTAGTTTGGTCGATTTACGTATTGCTTTTTTCTATTTTTGAATGGATAAGTGCCATTGCTGAACATTCGGTACATCCCTACCTTTAAGTGACTCCCATATGGTTAGAGAGAATTCCATATTAGTGCTGTTGACTCGGGGATGGGCATTCGGTTCAATTTCTTTCATTGCACTTTAAGAAAATTACTGATCAATTATCGATTACTTATTACTTTAACGTATTTTCTGACGACAGAATAAAATGTCTCTCCAGGATGTCACAGGCTCTTTGTGATTATTACTGGTTAAAATGACTGATTTCACAACTTAAAAAAAATTGCAATGAATGTTTTGTCATGTTGCAGGACTAAGAAAAAATAGCACCCCAGCATTGCGTGCTGTGCTCTCTCTTTATGGCTCTCCATTCTCTCCGACTGGTTTGCTCTGTGTGACACAGATCATTAGTTAAATTAGGCACAGGTGCATAAGCCATTTGTCTCCATTCAGAAACTGGCATTCGACCAGGGCCCCATATTTCCACAGGATGCATGACTGTTTAATGGTGTTGAGAAATAAAAGAAGGTTGATATGTGAATGCAGTCCAGTGGCAATCAGTTAAGCAGCATAAAACAAGTTCTTTGATGGATCAAATTACATATAATTATCAAAATTGTTAACAATCAATTATCAATATTTGATTAATCATGCCTACCCCTAATTCTTAGGGGTAGGCATGATTATATTATATACGTCTTGACATGACATGATTATATTATCTAATTCTAAGAATTCACACATTGGAAATACAAATAGGTTACATGTTCCAGTATTAGTAATCATTTGAAAAATGGATAGGTGCAAATAACATCAGTTTGAAGGCCCGTATACAAAAGGGGATTATTTTTTGCGACTAGTGTGTGTTCATAACCAAGCAATTTTTGCTGCTAATGAGCCAAGTGAATGTGCAAATTTACTCAGACATTAGATGGTGCTTAATGAAAAACATTAATACCCATGTGCGTGCGTGCGCGCAGGAGCATCTCAATAAATTCGAATGTTGGTTCTTTTGGTTCTTTTAATTGTGATGATTTTGGCCACATTTACCAAAAACCTACCAATTCACTATCTCAAATTATAATACTTCATAAGACCAATAAAAAATGTTCATGAATTGTTGACCTTCTGGAAAGTATGTTTATTTACTGCATATGTACTCAATACTTAGTAGGGGCTCCTTTTGCTTTAATTACTGCCTCAATTCAGCATGGCATGGAGGCGATCAGTCTGTGGCACTGCCGAGGTGGTATGGAAGCCCAGGTTTCTTTTACAGTGGCCTTCAGCTCATCTGCATTTTTGGTCTTTCATTTCATTTTTCGGTCTCTTGTTTCAAATTTTCCTCTTGACAATACAGGTGTAGTTAGTTTGCTGGCCAGTCAAGCACACCAACCATGGTCATTTAACCAACTTTTGGTGTGTTCGGCAATGTGGGCATGGGCCAAATCCTGCTGGAAAATGAAATCAAAATCTTAAAAAAAAAAAAAAAAAAAAAAAAAAAAGCTGGTCACCAGAAGGACGTGTGAAGTGCTCTAAAATTTCTTTGTAAACAAATTCAGTGACTTTTTGGTTTTCAAAAAACACAGTGGACCAACACCAACAGATGAATGCACCCCAAATCATCACAGATTGTGGAAACTGGACTTCAACTTCTAACCCCAGCCTCAGTCCATTCGTTGTTAAGTTCACCCAAATTCTTGAATCAATTTTGCTTGACAAGCCTCTCAAGGCTGCGGTTCTTTCGGTTGGTTGTGCATCTGTTTCTTTCTTTCACACTTTTCCCTTCCATTCAACTTTAACATGCTTGGATACAGCACTCTGTGAAGAGCAGCTTCTTTGGCAATGAATGTTTGTGGCTTTCCCTCCTTGTGAAGGGGGTCAATGATTCTTCTGGACGACTGTCAGATCAGCAGTCTTCCCCATGATTGTGTAGCCTAGTAAGCCAAACTGAGAGACCATTTTGAAGGCTCAGGAAACCGTTGCAAGTATTTTGAGTTGATTAGCTGATCATAAGGCATGTCACCATATTCAAATTTGAGCGTGAATTTGTGGAATGTGAGCCAAAATCATCAAAATTAAAAGAACCAAAGACTTCAGTCTGTGTGCATTGAATTTATTTAATACATGTGTACCACAATCTGACTTGAATTACTGAAATAAATGGACTTTTCAATTACATTCTAAGTTGTTGAGGTTTGTGGTGGTGCTGCACAACCTCTGCCACTCACTTGTAATACAAAAGGAGAGAGCTAGTATTTGTGTGCTTGTCAAACTTTTACACACTTTTTGCTCACTTTGCTAACAAAACGCGGATTTTTCCAGCAGTCGCTACAACAGATCCAACGATGAAGAAATTTGTAAATAAATAAATACATTTTCTCTAACGACTTACAAACACGTTCTCTGTGACCTTTAATCGAATCTATTGCATCCAATTATTTTTTCATCAATTATTATACCAGCACCCACCACAAGAAATAATATTTTTTATATAAAATTTATCAAAATGGTGGCAGGGTGCTTAGCACTCCTGCCTCACAGCAAGAAGGTCATGGATTCGATTCCCGCCCAGTGTCTTCCTGTGTGGAGTTTGTTCTCCGTGTGCTTGTGCAGGTTTTCACCGGGCACTCCGGTTTTCTCCCACCTGCAAACACATGCGATTGGTAATGGGTTAATTTGCCACTCTAAATTGTCTCCATGGAGTGAGTGTGAATGGTGTTAGCCCTGCGATTAACTGGGATTGTCTAGGGTGTATGCCGCCTCGTGCTTAAGTTAGCGTGGATGGATTAGCTAGACAGGTGAATGTTGTGTCAAAGTACTTTTGTGAGGTATTTGGCGATTTTGTCACCGCTACTTAATACTTGCCTCAATACATCTTTGCTTCGTCTTCGGTGTATCAATGTGTGCTTGGCAAGACAGTTTTGTACTTAAGTGTCACCAAGTCGTTGCTTTACTGTAACTTCAGCAGCTCCAGGCAAAAATCTCGTTGGTCGGCCAGTTTTTAATGGGGCAACACAAAGTTAACTTAACTGTTAAAGTAGAAGAAGCAAAAGTTAGACTTTTACGCCTGCCGTATTTTTTTTCGTGTCTGTGTGCACACGCAGTGTCGATAATGACATGTGAAAATCGTCCCAGTGTGTATGGGCCTTAACACACCTAGATGAAAATCGTGTAGGGCAGATGCTCTGCTACATTGTTTCATTTGTCCACCCTGTTGTTGTTGTACAGAAAAAGGTATTTGACTTGCTGTACATTTGGAGTAGACTGAATATTTTAAGTCTATTTATAATACGTTTATTTGCACTCCTACGGATGAGCAAGTTGTTTAGGATGATCAATGTTTTCCAGCCATCATTTGTACTGAGTTTCTTATTTCATGTTGTGTTTATTTATTGTGTTTCTTATTAATATTATTGCTCTGCAGGCCTGAAGGAGACACCGGTTTTTGCCCTCCCTCTTCTCCTAAGGTCGGATGACTGGGCTAATAGTCTTTTTCAGCATACCGGTCAGTGGGAATTCAGGTGCACATGCTGTGGATACAATTCCTGCACAAGGTAGTAAATTCATTAGTCGTTTATTTTGTTTATTTATTCATGAAGCTTCATTACTGAAGCTTTAAACTATTTGCCGTGTTCGGTCTTGTTCGTTTCTGTGTTTTTCCTCATTTAAATGATCAGGCTTAGTCGCTGCTTACATAGATTATCCTGTCAGATACAGAGTGGCAAAGACATTTTCTTTCTACCCACATTTGCTAAAAGATACTTCAAGAAACTTACCTGTAAAGCTACAGTACTGTGAAACGTTTTAGGCATGTTTGTAAAAAATGTTGGTAAATGTAGATGCCGTCCAAACGTTTCAGGAATGGATTTTCATCATCAATTAACTTCCCTCACATTTTTTCAGGTAGCTTTGCAGGTAGGTCTCTTTAGAGAGAGTCTTAGTCTGGCTCAGATTGTTCTGTTTCTTCTTCATGTGCACGATAACCTTAAGCAAAAAATCATGGTATTACAAATATAGCTCTAACGCGTTATTTTTACATGTCTGGGTAGAAAACAACTTGGTACCACTGAACACGATATATTTTATTTTAAATAAACATAGAGATAATTTTGAAACAGGAAAGACATGTCGCGTTAATTAATAAAAAAAAAGAATTAAAAATTTCTTAAATAAGCAGCGCAATAATCTCGCATGGTTATTTTTGTATTTATGTAAATTGCACTTAAAACAAATTTATTATTATTATTTTTTTTACATTTTTAAAAAACACCTTTTTTTTTTTTACCTGTCTTGCCCAAACTGACAACACTTTATATGGCCGGGGTGAGTAGTTCGTAACAGCTCGCTGTGAACAAAACTGGTTTTTTTTACAAGAAAAATAAGTTTTTAACCAAAACCTGTTAGACATTTCAGAAATAATGTAGTCTAAAGAAACATGAAAATAAGCACAGCGTCCCAGTGGAGCGTTTGATATGAAGTGAGTGCCTCATGTAGATCACAAAGCACTGTCCGTATCTGCCTATGGTTGAATGTAGACGGCGCTGACTATGACCGAACTAAATTCCCGAGGAAGATAAAAGGAGTGACATTTTAACGTCAGAAGCTCCAGCTGTTGTTTACCATCAGGCACACTCCTCCTCCTCTTGCTTTTTCCAACTCCATCATTCTGTCCATGCGGTGAACGGAGAAGAACTCGGCCGGCTGGATGGCGTGGTCCGGTACTGGTGGGTTCAGCCATGTTTTGGTGAAACACAGGAGGTTGCAGTCCCGAATGTCTCGCTGGAAGTTGACCCTGGCCATGAGGTCATCGAGCTTATTTTCCAGTGACTGGACGTTGGCTAACAGAATGCTTGGCAGGGGAAGGTGGTGTGCGCACGCCCTTAGCCTGTTCCTTCTTTCTCAGGAGCTCTCGGCCAATTTGGATCCCTGGTTAAAAACGGTGTTTGATGAATACATTTACGCCTAATAGACATAAGCGTCTCTCTACTATTCTTAATGTGTTCCATGGTGAAAAGAAAATTAGATACAGTGCAGAGAAAATACTATAAAACTAAAAATGAGCGAACTGAGGTCGGAGCAGTTGCGACTGCAGCCTGTTACAACGGCACCATATTGGCTACAACGGGAACATCTTGGATATTCACATGATAAATCGTTTGGGCTTTGCTGTGAAGAACAACGCAAGTCTTTTCACAGCGTTCCACCTTGATGGAGGAAGATTAGTTAGTGGGGGGTGTGGCTTGTCTCCCCAGGCGTGAATTACATAAATATTCATGACTTTAACGTAAACCTGCACACAGGAGTCATTGTGCAAGTCACTTAGTGTAAATTTCTGTGTAAAGTGTATTATTATAGTGGTTAGAATGGTTTTCACATAATTTTGAAGTAAACATTTAGGTCTACGTGACTGATTACTCATATTTTATTACAAACTATTCAATACAGATTTTATAGCCGTATTTCAGTAAATATTTTTTTTGCAAAACTGACAAAACACTGACCTTGCATAATACTGTTTTTCCTATGAAATGTAAACATGTACATCCATTTTGCTCACATTGTATATGAATTGTTACCTTTAGTTTGTGAACAAACCAGCATTGATCTAATCATAGAGATTCAGAGCACTTTTGTACGTCACTCTGTATAACAGGAAAAGTTCCAAATGCAAATCTGTGCCTTAATCCAGGTCATCATGAACAGTAGAATTAAATTTACTTTGTATATCCCGAAAATATTCACTGAAAACACATCTGTACAAATGTCTCTTTAACAGCATGGAGAAGACTGTAACAACGTTTACTCAGACCATGGCTGATTGGCATCCACTCCGAGCAGTCCATCGAGCACAGTGCAGCAACTGTCATAAAAAGAACCAGAAGAGGAAATTAGTCTTACAGAGGTGATTCAATTATGGATACTTTTGCTATTTGTCCCATTGATGTATAGTAAACAGTGATGTTTAAGCTGTACTATGTTTTTTGTATGATTTTTAAAATGTATCCATTAGTTATATTTTTCATTGTGTCTTCCTCAGAATTTCTTACGTGCTTGCATTACACTTTGTGGAGGGACTTCCACGTCGAGACCTCTCCAAATATGAATTTGATTTTAACGGCACACACTACAGCATTAGAACTATTATACAATACCATGAACAGCGTGAGCATGTTGTCACATGGATCCAGCAACAAGATGGTGAGTGTCAGCCATTCATTAAATTAACAGTATTTTTCTAATGGTGTAGTGAACTCTGCTTTTATTGGCCACTGGTTTTGTGCCTGAAGCTCCAGTTATATTGTTTTTAATGTTTAAAATCAGTAGGAGGACTAACCCAATGGTTGCTGGTTAAAAAAAAAAGCTTGTATCTCAGTTTTTTTCAGAAGCATTTGTGTGTTCTTTTTAAGTTTCCCAAACTATAAGAAAATTCAGGGTATTTAAAGGAGATCAATTCTAAAGTACTACAAAACTATTATTGAACCCACTAATAGTAGCTCTTCGAAGACTCAGCAAGAACCTGGGGGGATTCCAAGGGGAGGTTTAAGGAAAAATTAGGATGACTAAACATGTAACTGTTAAGGATTAAAAATTATAATAATTGTCTAAACCAATTTTAAGTCATGTTTACAAGATTCCACTGTAATATAACATTGATTTGATAATATAACCTATTTAATGGTGGTTTTTCAATCACATATAATTAATTAAACCGAACAGACAGTGAAGCTATTGACAAGGTTAATCCTTTCTTTTAATATAACATAAATGTGACCAGAGAAAAATACAAACAAGCAAAACATATGGTTGTACTATGTTTATAAGAATACTGTTAAAAATGTATATAGTTTATAGAACTAGAATCCCTTTAACCAGTAGGCTTTTTGTCATGTTATTAAAGATGAAGGGAAATAATTGCACTCATTTCCATCTTTTCCACAGGATTATGGTTAGAATTTGATGGTTTGAAGCACCCGTACTGCATAACACACAAGAGGTTTACACTTCCGGCCAGACAGTTCCACCTTGTCTTCTGGGAGGCAGATTACAGAGAGATCCCCCAACTTTCTGATCCTCTCCATAAAAACACCCTTACACAGAATACGAATACGAGTAAGGTGGAGGATGTCTTTCAAGATGTAACAAATTCTTTACCAGATGTCTCATGCGTTATAGAATCCTTGACTGAAAATACAGATAGTAATGGGGCTGCCAGTACCTGGGATTCTTCAATAGGTAGTACTACATTGTTTGACACTTCTGAGGACCTTTCACATAGTGATATTGTCACGCTTACCATGGTTGAGGTACAGGAAGATGCTAAAGAGTCTTGTCCAAATGCCCAGGAAGTTGTAAAGGGGCCAGCTGAGTCTAGCATCAAAGAAGTATTTCCTCTGCTAGAGAAAAGCTCGTTTTATCAAACTCCAAGCAGTGGAAAAAGTAAAGTTGGAGCTAACAAAGATGTACATTCACCAGAATTGAGTCATCCGTCAATAGAAGCAGCATTAGAATCAGTAGATCCTCAAAAAGCGAACACGTGTTCTCCGGCGTTACTGTCTTCAAAACCTAAACCATCATACTCATTTCATCGGCACCTTTCCCAACAGTCCACACCCTTAAGTGTACCGTTCCATGCAACGCATCCAAAAGTTGATTTAAGATCTGATGGCAATGAGACACTCCTAACCAAACCTGCTGAGCTTTTTGGTGGGTACAAAACAAAAAACTCACCTAATACAGTATTAACTGAAGGACTTGTAGGTCATCCATTTGCCAAATTGCCTGTTTCACAAAAGCCATTCATCTCTCCTAATGTCATAACTGTGGGTCCAAATTCTATGCAAATGAAATTGGCTAGCCAGAACATGCTATCCACTGAAGCTCTCAGACTGAAATTGATGAAAAGACTAAAGGCCAAGAAAAAGAAGCTAGCAAAGTTAAATCAATTGCTCAGTATCGAGGAAGGTGAGTCTACCCCCAGACCAGACAGCACAAATATTTCCTCACCATACTCGGTCACTTCCAGTACATCAGCCTATGATTGCCCATCATTAGAAAATTTCTTTACTGAGCTTTTATCTCCGGACATGAGCAGCAGCAACCTGTCGCCTGATAGCACTGGCCTTTTAGAGACACTAACGAACAGCCAGAGTCCTGGGGCATTAGAAAGCAGCCCTCAGAAGAACTTTGCACCACCTTCTGAACTTACAAATGACCAGTCACCCATCATTGAAACTTCACTTGAAAAATTAAACCCAGGTCCGAGTGAGCAGCAATCTGTAATTGATAATGCTGAATTTTATGCTTTGGATATTTTCTTTTGACCACTGTTTTTTGAACTTCTGTTCAGTGTACAATAAGGTAGTTCTAACAAATTGTCAACTCATTTCTTATGGATACTATGGATTTTTTTTTGTGCGTTTATCAAGCTGTTCTTAGCTTAACTGGACTTCCATTGTGATATCACTTGGCATCCTGTATCCACCTTGAAAAAAGATTCATCAGTAATCGAAGGATGATTCTTGGAGGTAAATAGTTTAAGTACAGGAATTTCACTATCCAGGCTATGTGCAAAGTACTTCAGATTTTGTAAAAACAAAATAAACTGCAATAATTCTTTATCTATTTCTATGACTGTTTCTATGCTGGTTCTTTTAAAAAATGATTTACTGTGCAGCCTTGTTTATCTGTGAACTTTGAAGTAACATAAGTTACTTTAGTTCAGATTAATATATTTAATTGTACTTCAATTTAATGCTAGAGGTTTTTGCAACATAGCAAATTTGTTTTGTGATGAATTTTAAAAAAGCTTTAAAATGCTTTTGTCAAACATTATCTATTGTATGAAGGTGAGGTGTCCATGAACTTTTGGCCATTGAACACTCACCATCCACTTTGTTAGAAATGCCTGTGCTTATATGCTGTTGTCTGGTAACAGCTAATTATTTAACCATATCAGTATGCAAAAAAATATCATGGAGATACAATTCAATACCTTTGGGCATTGTTCAGAGTAAAAATAAGGGAAAAGGTATCGTTTAGATTAGGGGGGAAAATCACTGGTCTATTTCCAGACTTCAACAGTTCAGTTTTGGTGACGCTGTGGTCATTCTACTTTGAGGTTTTGGCCTGCATCTACTTGATTTTATGCATTTTGCTGTTGTAACATAATTGAATGACTGGATAAAAGCGGGTGTGCAGGTTTTTCTAATAATGCCGACTTTGCTGTACATGTATAGTATATACAATTTTAAAAATGCATTATGATTTGTAAAACAAAGTGGTAAACCAAAATATTTGGAATGATTATTTGATTCACGGTATCTGACTTAAGTTAATGCACTGCATGTTAAATCTTTTCTGCCAAGGTGTAGCTTGGCTCATGTGATCCTTCTGAAGTTCAAGAAACAATGATACTTCTATGCTGATGTAATTTAGATTTTTCTCTTCTGGTTTTGCTTCTTGGTCAGGTCACAACATACAAAAAATGAAATTGGGGAAAGGTAACAAAGGTACAGTTGCAATTGCTTATTTTATTTATTATTAGCCTCTACTGGCCAGCCAGGCCAAAATAATAACACTCCCTTTAGCTCTACATAAATGAAATAATTAACCCAAACCAAGAAAAGTAAAGACAAAATACAATCTTCCCCCACTACCTAAAACTGAAGAATTGTAAAAAGCAATGGTGCAGACTTCCTACAATCTCCTGGGCAGTTGTATACAAAAAGATAATCCAGGCCAAACTTGCAGAAGGCATACACAGGAGAAAAGTCGTATACAGTGGAACCTCGAGATACGAGTTTAATTCGTTCCAGAACCGAGCTCGTAAGTCAATCGGCTCGTATCTCAAGCGAATTTCTCCCATTTAAAATAACTGAATTCGATTTAATCCGTTCCGGACCTATGAAAAATCCCCAAACCAT